>CAJHNH020007612.1:0-7500 GCA_905116865.2 Candidula unifasciata
CTGCTTAAGAAAAAGGTGGGAGCTTTTGAACTAAAATTCTATAGAAACATTCTAGGAATACATGTACTATGGATACAGAAGAAAAGAAATGCTGACATCATAAAAGACGTAAACGTCAAGGAAGATTGGCTGGTAAAAAGCATCTTGTCTTAGAAACTGATACAATTTTTGGCCATATCAAGCGCCATGTCAGATTTGGAGGAAAAAAAATTATATTAGGCAGTAATACAAGGTCTCACAATTAAGTAATGAGACTGATTTTATTATAAAAGTAAAGTAAAGTAAAGATCCCTTTACACGCCCTTAGGCGCATCGGGCATATGGGAAGAGCACCCATATTTTTACAGACCAATCGGCACTCGGTGGGTAATGTGGTCAGCATTACGCCGGCCGTCTTTACTTTCCCAGGACAGCCCATCCTGGTCCCTATTTGAGGCTGGGTCGACCTGCGACGTCCCATACCACGATAAGATTTTATTATAGCCAAGACAAAAATGACATTTACAAAGCAAAGGGTATAATCGTTCATCTCCACCCGATAAACAGACGGGAAAAAAAACCAGATGCCATTTTGCTGACCTAGTCAGAGGTGAAATGTTACGTAATCAGCATAGAGCCAAAAGCTAACAATAAATTCTTTTTAAAATAATTGCTTATCTCGTACACATATTTTCAGGTGGTATTCACTGTTCAAAAGATGTGTGGAAATAATTACTAATGCAACTAGACCTGATCGCCAAATTTTTGTTTCGTAATGAGGTACTCATTGCAAAAGCCACAGAACGAATAAAATAATATCGCTGTTTGACTGTGAGGATGATGGCAGATGAATCTGGTGTTAATAGAGAGACCATTCGTAAAATTATAGTTGAGGATTTGGGCAGGAGGAAAAAAAAGTTGCTTCCCGGTTTGTACCACATCAGCGTGTTGGTTACGCAAAAGACATCATCAAAATGTGTCACAGAAATAAACATTCCCTAATTTTGACTATTGCAGAGGATTAAACATGGATTTTCCACTACGATCCCACAACCAAACGACAAAGTGCTCAATGGAAGTCATTATCACAAAAAAGCCCAAAAATAAATCTGCCTTCGGAAGTCGAAAGTGAAAACAATGCCTCGAGACCAGGCAGCCCCCTGGACAGAACATGACTGATTGCCTAATAAATGGGCGTCTGTAGATTAGCATTTTCAATAATAACTACAATCATTAAATCCTAAGCTCCGACTGTGGAAAACTTTTCCTAACAGCGGTGGATCTTACTAGTCACACTCGCAAAATGTGATTCCCATGTCTCCTTGTTGCCCTAGTGTAATAACTCGGTTTGGAAACTGTGATTCCCATGTCTCCTTGTTGCCCTAGAATAATAACTCGGTTTGGAAACTGTGATTCCCATGTCTCCTTGCCCTAGTGTAATAACTCGGTTTGGAAACTGTGATTTCCATGTCTCCTTGTAAAAACTCGGTTTGGAAACTGTGATTTCCATGTCTCCTTGTAAAAACTCGGTTTGGAAACTGTGATTTCCATGTCTCCTTGTAAAAACTCGGTTTGGAAACTGTGATTTCCATGTCTCCTTGTAAAAACTCGGTTTGGAAACTGTGATTTCCATGTCTCCTTGTAAAAACTCGGTTTTGAAACTGTGATTCCCATGTCTCCTTGTAAAAACTCGGTTTTGAAACTGTGATTCCCATGTCTCCTTGTAAAAACTCGGTTTGGAAACTGTGATTCCCATGTCTCCTTGCCCTAGTGTAATAACTCGGTTTGGAAACTGTGATTTCCATGTCTCCTTGTAAAAACTCGGTTTGGAAACTGTGATTTCCATGTCTCCTTGTAAAAACTCGGTTTGGAAACTGTGATTTCCATGTCTCCTTGTAAAAACTCGGTTTGGAAACTGTGATTTCCATGTCTCCTTGTAAAAACTCGGTTTTGAAACTGTGATTTCCATGTCTCCTTGTAAAAACTCGGTTTTGAAACTGTGATTTCCATGTCTCCTTGTAAAAACTCGGTTTTGAAACTGTGATTCCCATGTCTCCTTGCCCTAGTGTAATAACTCGGTTTGGAAACTGTGATTTCCATGTCTCCTTGTAAAAACTCGGTTTGGAAACTGTGATTTCCATGTCTCCTTGTAAAAACTCGGTTTGGAAACTGTGATTTCCATGTCTCCTTGTAAAAACTCGGTTTGGAAACTGTGATTTCCATGTCTCCTTGTAAAACTCGGTTTGGAAACTGTGATTTCCATGTCTCCTTGTAAAAACTCGGTTTGGAAACTGTGATTTCCATGTCTCCTTGTAAAAACTCGGTTTGGAAACTGTGATTTCCATGTCTCCTTGTAATAACTCGGTTTGGAAACTGTGTTTCCCATGTCTCCTTGTAAAAACTCGGTTTGGAAAAATACAAATTAAAAGATTTCCACAATACATACAATACCAGCATGAGTTTGCTGAGGGTCTATACCACATTGCAGGATAGTAGGCAGAAGAAGAAGTGTGTACCTTTGCGTTACTCTTATGTTCTGTGTTTTGCTGAAATTATTGTAATAATTCGACCTCTACCCATGCAAGGCTCCTGAGAGACCATATTCTGACTTAGCAGTTGTATGAGACAGTACTTCGTTATTCGCCTTACCGTACGCCATGAGATATGAGAGAAAGAAAGAGATTGAGAGAGAGAGAGAGAGAGAGAGAGAGAGAGAGAGAGAGAGAGAGAGAGAGAGAGAGAGAGAGAATGAGAGACAGAATGTGTGAGTTAGAGATGTCATCATCATCATCACTTCTCTTTATGCCTAGTGGCATATGGGGCTTTAGAGACGACTTTCCATGCTTTCCTGTCCTGCACAATCTTCAGTGCAGTTTTCCATGTCAGAGATGCCGCACTCAGGTAACTTTCCATCGTTTGTGTCCATACTGTTTCTGGGCGCCCATTTTTTCTCTTAATTTATAGTTCTGCATTTCTTTTGGCGAGACGGACTTTTCTTTAAAAATTACCTTGGCTCCCAGGTCGACCCAGCCTTGAGTGGGTACCGGGTGCAATCCCGGGAAGTAGAGGCGGCCGGCGTGATGCTGACCACATCACCCATCTTGTGCCGTTGGTCTATAAAAATATAGGTCTAGCCCAAATGCCCTATACGCCTAAAGGCGGGGAAAGGGTCCTTTACTTTTTTTTTAAATTTCTTTTGGCCGTTTCAAACATGGTTCTTACATTCCTGAAGCCAATGCCTAATTTGGTTTTGACGTTTAGTAGACCCCCCCCCCCACCCCCCCCCATTCATGCATCATGGGCTTCCTTTCGGCTTTCACCCATGTTGTTCATGCTGACAGAGGGACTCTGTCTCAAGACCACCGGATGTTTAGAGCACTTATTTCCTCTTGAAGTTTCAGTAACGTTGTAGCTTTTTTGCACGGCAGAGCTGTCAACACTGCGCCCAACTCCCGAACCTGGAGGACCGGGGCGCTATCTTTATTAGTCTAGTTTATTAGTCTTTATTAGTCACTAATGACCTGTCCGGCTTAGGTGACCCTGCCAGGAACCTACGTTCCCGCAGGCACAGCTCACTAGATCATTGAGGCTCTCAAGCATCCCCACCACTACAAGGTAATGACCTCTGGAGGGACGTGGGGGTGGGGTTTCGGGGGGGGGGGGAGACGCATAGTACATTATATCACCCTTTATTGGCACTTAGCATGTTGGCAAGCACAACAGGGTAATTTGATAACCGACGTCACTGGAAACCCTCTCGTGTTTTATGTTGTGTTCAACAGATGTTCAAGATTGTCTACATCGATTGCTGCAGCTTTTTCTACTTTGTAAATCAGATAGAAAGCACAATAACAGGTGTGCTATTCCTCGCCTATTATCAACAAACATACAGGGGTTCTCACGGGTTTCACACTATCTACATTAAGCTTGTCAAACTAAGGGTCTCTCGAAAGCCATATGTGTCATTTTTGTGTCGTCATACGGGCCACACACCACAACTAACAGAAAGAGAATGAGTCAGATTAGGCAGAAGATGTTGAACAGTTTGACATTAAGGCAAGGTAGAACAACTATCAGAGTTTATTGAAAGAACCCAGGCCGTATTTAGATTCAATGAGGCACTAAACTACATATGGTCCCCTTGGGGCACTTACCGTCTTAAATAACGGCATCTAATCTTAGAAAACTTTATCATATATAAACATTTTCAATATACGGATAATGGAAGTATATTATTGTTTAGTTTTGTTTATTATTTTTTTAAAGAAAACCAAAAAAATAAGCAAAACAACAGAAATTATATTACATAATCTTCCTAAAGGCTATATTAAAAGGAAATATATTAAAATTGCAACAACAACAAAAAGAAATACTTTTGTTAAGGCCCGTGCCTGCGTTGCTGAAAAACATATGGTCATGTTCAGCCAGCATCCTTAAAGGGGGAGCTTTAGGTTACAATTGTGGTTAAGTTATGTGCGCCATTAAAATGTGCTTAGCATTGCTCGCCACTAAGTAGCCGTGGAAAGAACTCTTGCTGTGTTGTTGTGATCACACGAGACTGGCCCAAATGCTGCCCCGACCGACGGCGAAGTCGTCCACCGGCCAGCCAATGGGTGACCCGGTCGCCTATCATAAGGCCCCCTGTGAGGCGTTAAGGTTATATCTTATTTAACTTATACATAAAACACTGGAGAGAAGAAAGACTAAAAACTGTGAAAGGACGAGATTGTTTACGACCACACGGTAGCGACTTAAAGATGTGTTGGGACCGTGTCAGAGTGCAAGAGTTGTGTGTTAAGGTCAGTGTGAGGTGTATAAAAGGTCGGTTAACTGTCCCTGCTCTAGATTCTCACTTTTTATTCCTCAAAGTTTCCCCCGATTCCCAAATCCGAAATTTCACTTTCCATCACATAAATCACTTTAATAACCTTAAATCTTCCTTTGACACCCAAAGTGGTAAAAGAGGTAGTGAAAAAGAAGAGAAGAAACACTTTACTTAGCACTACTACATAGCTCAATGTGACTATCTAGACTAGTCTGACCACTGGGCGTCTATGAAAGCACACTAGCTCACGACTGTGTTTTTTCTTCTTTTTTCTGACAGGCTAGCTGGCTCTACACAACCTGTCGGAATACTGATGCCTGATAAGGCATTGTGGAAGCACGTGTACAATTCGGAGCAGTAAAGGGATCATCACAGTCTGGTGAGAGTGATGCAGCGAGGAATGACCAGATGATCTGGCCGATACTTAAAGCTCAGAGGAAAGGAAAGACGGGCAAATAATCAGACTGCTGCTTGCACCAAGTGTATTGGAATTAGCTGCTGAGGATGGGACGGAGCGCTTATGGGAATGCACTGAATGCTGCGATGATGTAGGTTCTTGAATTAACTCATCCTCTTCTTTTTCTTTTTCTTCTTGTTCCTTTTCTTCTTCTTCTTCTTTTTCTTCTTCTGTTGTCCTAATGCTTATGCCGTAGAGCGTTGCAGAGAGAAATCAGATGTTGTTTTGTGGTAATGTCGGTTTGCCTTTTTGTAGTGTCACTTCTTGGTCGGTTTCTTGCCTTGTGACCTGATGTTCTCACGAAGTACGCTCTAGATGCTGGCTGATTTTGTTCCATTCTGACCAAGTGACTAAACAATTTCAGAACCAAGAATAACCCAGCCAGCCAAGATCAGGGGAGGCTTTTGTAAGAGAAGAAAGATAACACAGAGCGGAGAAAGCCAAAGGGAGTTCGGATGGTCGACATACATCCTTTCTTCTAGAAAAATCTCTTAAATTGGCACCTGGAATGATTAGAACACGGCCGGCTTTAGCTGACGGGCCGTGCTGGATAGAACGACTTGGCGTGAGTTAGTTGAGGGCCTATGCTCCATTGCGGGATAGAAAGCAGAAGAAGAAATGTCTACCTTTGAGATACGGTTATTTTTTGAATTGCTCTCATTCTTTGTTTATTCAACCCCTACCCATGCAAGAGCCCGACGGACCACATTTTGATTTTTCAATTGTATAAGACAGTATTTCGTTTTTCGCTTTACCTTGAGCCACATCAAAGAATAGTCGAAGAATAATATTATTACATAGAGAAACAAAATAAAATACTGCGGCCAAGTTTAAAGGTTTAAGCTAGGATGACTGTCTTCACTGTATTCTATTGCATTCCATTTGGTTTAGCCTCTCTTTGCTCCGCGGAAGGGGTAACCTCCTGCCGACAGTGTGGCACAACTCCATAGCTCTAGCGACTACACTTAGATCTCCGCCACCAAAATGCACTCATGAACCGACAAAAATGCGACATGTGAAACTATAATCTTTACAATCAATCGATTCATCGACTGCTTCCTCCTCTCAAAGCTGTTACATAATATCAAAACAAGATCCTAAGATTCAAGAATCTCAACATGCAGTATAGACCAACAAGGCAGATCACAGATAGCAATATTCAACCTGCAAACAAGATATACTTCGGGCATCTGAAAGGGCTATACGAACTTGATGTTGCCTGTAGTTCCTTGGGAGAAAGGACCACCTTCCCAGCGTCAGGAGAACATGTTTCCCACACTTAGGTGCGAAAACCATTCAACAACAAACCAGTTCCGCATATGCGCCAAGAAACAACACGCGCCCAGGAGTCTGCGCGAAAGACCAGAACCGTTATTTGGGATCTACTCGCTTAGATAAGATTAGACAGCGGAGATATTTTTACCCAAACAGCACAAAAAGGCGCTTACCTTCAAAGTGCAACCGACAGGGTGTTCCGTCAGGAAAAACATGTGTACACGTAATTTTGTTAATGAATTAATGTCTTATTCTGTTGGGAAATGAAAGCAATAAATGGCCGTCGTTATCAGTTATATGGCTAATATCATCTTCACCTGATAGGGAAGTGACTCTCAACCTTCTTAACGCCGCGTCCCTTTAATACAGTTCTGCATGTCGTGGTGACCCCCAAGCATACAGTTATTTTCGTTGCTACTTGCCAACTTCAGTGAATATGTGGTTTCGGATAGTCTTAGGAGACATTTGTAAAAGGGTGGTGCGACTTCCAAAAGGGTTGCGACCCACAGATTGGGAACTGCTGTGATAGGGTAAGAATGTTCGGTAATTTACGGAGTAATTTTATTCAGCGGTTCGTGCAGGGACGGAGACGGCCAGCTTGTTGAAGGCTGGAGGGTTCTAGAAAGCGGTTTTTACACTTTCAGTAAGATTAAAGCAAGAATGAAGTGAGCAGATGTATGTATATACATATATTTATGCACGCGAATATGTATGATAATATACAATATTTTTATTGGTGTTTGTATGCATGTATGTATGTGTGTTGGACTAAACAAAGAAAATCTACAGCGCACATAATTTTGCAGTCGGGAAGAAGAAGGGGAAGACGAAGAAGAAGAAGAAGAAGAAGAAGAAGAAGAAGAAGAAGAAGAAGAAGAAGAAGAAGAAGAAGAAGAAGAAGAAGAAGAAGAAGAAGAAGAAGAAGAAGAAGAAGAAGAAGAAAAAGAAGAAGAAGAAGAAGAAG
>CAJHNH020007612.1:12500-17500 GCA_905116865.2 Candidula unifasciata
GGAAGCGCGAAGAAGCAAAGAAGAAAGAAAGAAAGAAGGAGAAGGAAAAGAAGAAGAGGGAGACGAAGAAGAAAGAAAAAAAGGAGAAGAAAAGATAAGAACAAGAAGAGAAGAAAGAAAGAAGCAAGAAGAAAAAGAGACAAAGAGAAGACACGAAGAGAAGAAAAGAGGAGAGAAAGAAAGAAAGAAAAGAAGAAAAAGAAGAAAGAAGAAAGAAGAAAGGAAGAAAAAGGAGAAAAGAAGAGAAAGAAGAAACAAGAAAAGAAAAGAAGAGAAAGAAGAAGAAGAGGGGAAGAAGAAGAAAGAAGAGAGAAAAGAAGAGAAAAGGAGAAGTAAAGAGAAGGAGAAGGACGGAAAGAAGAAGAAGAGGAAGGAAGAAAGAAAGATTGAGGAAAAAGGAAAGGAAAAGAGAGAAGAAAGAAAAGAAGAAGAAAAGAGAAGGAAAAGAAGAAGAAAGAAGAGAAAAGGAGTCAGAAGGAAGAAGAAGAAGAACAAAGAGAAGAAGACGAAGAAGAAGAAGAAGAAGAAGGAAGAAGGAAGGAAGAAGAAAGATAGAGAAGAAAGAAAGAAGAGAAGGAAGGAAAGAAGAAGAAGTTTAAAAGAGAAAGAACAGGAGAAAGAAGGAGAAGAAAGCAAGAAAGAAGAATAAACGAGGACCAAGTTTCGGGGAGAGGAAGGAAAAAGAAGAGTGAAAGAAAAGAGAAGAAAGAATAAAGAAAAAGAACGAAAGAAGAAAGAAGAGATAAGAAGAAGAAAGAAGAAGAAGAAGAAAGAAGAGAAACGAAGAAGAAGAAGAAGAGAGAAAGAAAGAAGGGCGGAAGAAGGAAGAAGAAGAAGAAGGAAAGAGAAGAAGGAGAAGAAGACAAAGAAAGAGAGAAGAAGAAGAAGAAGAAGAAGAAGAAGAAGAAGGAAGAAAGAAGAAAGAAGGATAGAAGAAGAAGAAAGAGAGCAAGAAGAAGAAAGAAGAAGAAAAAGAAGAAGAAAGAGCAAAAAAAAGAAGTAAGAAGAAGAAAAAAGAAAGAAGAAGAAGAAGAAGAGAAGAAGAGAAAGAAAAGAAGAGAAAGAAGAAGAAGAAAGGAAGAAAGAAGAGAGAGAAGGAAGAAGAAGCAAAGAAGAGAAAGAAGAAAAGAGAGAAGAAGAAAGAAGAAGAAGAAGAAGAAAGAAGAGAAGAGAAGAAAAAGAAGAGAGAGAAAGAAGAAGAAGAAGAAGAAAGAAGAAGAGAGAAAGAAAGAAGAAGAAAAGAAGAAGAAGCAAGAAAGAGGACGAGAAGAGAGAAGGAAGAAGAAAGAAGAAGGAAAAGAGACACGAAGAAGAAGGAAGATGAGAGAGAAAGAAAGAATAGAAGAGAAGAAGAAGAATAGAAAGAGAAAGAAAAAGAAGAAGAAGAGTGTGAAGAAGAAGAAAAAGAAGAAGAAGAAAGAAGAAGAAGGAAGAACAAGAGAGAAAAAAAGAAGAAGAGAAGAAGAGGAAGAAGAAAAGAAAAAAAAGAAGAAGAAGAGAAGAGAAGAAAAAGAAGAACGTAAGAAAAGAAAGGGAAGAGAAGGAAAAGAACAAAAGAAGAAGAAGAGAGAAAAGAGAAGGAAGAAGCCAAGAAGAAGAGACGAAGAAGAAGAAGAAAAAGAAGAAGAAGGAGAAGAAGAAGAAAAAGAAGGAGAAGAGAAGAAAGAAGAAAAGAAGAGAGAAGAAGAAGAAGAAGAGAAGAAAGAAAGAGAAGAAAGAAGAAGAAGAAGAAGAAGAAGAAGGAAGAGAGAAGAAGAAGAAGAAGAGAAAGAAGCAAAAGAAAGAAGAAGAAGTAGAAGAAGAAGAGAAGAAGAACAGAAGAAGAAGAAGAGAAGAGAAGAAGAGAAGAGAAGAAGAAGAAGAAGCAGAAAGAAGAAGAAGGAAGAGAGAAGAAGAAGAAGAAAGAAGAAAGAAAGAAGATAGAAAGAAAGAAGAGAGAGAAAGAAAGGAAGAACGGAAGAAGAAGAAGAAAGAAGAAAAGAAGAAGGAAGAAGAAGAAGAAAGAAGAAAAAGAAAAAAAGAAGAAGAAACGGAAGAAGAAGAAGAAGAGAGAAGAAAGGAGAAGAAGAAAGAGAAGAAGAAAGAAGAGAAAAGAAGAGAAAAGAGAAGAAGAAGAAGAAAAATAGAAGAAAAAAAGAGAAAGAAAAGAGAAGAAAGAAGAGAAGAAAGAAGAAGAAAGAAGAGAGAGAAGAGAGAAGAAAGAAGAAGAAGAATGAAGAAAAGAGCCAGAAGAAAAGAAGAAGAGAGTAGAAGAAAGAAAGAAGAAGAAGGGAGAAGAAAGAACAAGAAAAGAAGAGAAGAAGAAGAAGAGAAGAAAGAATAAGAAGAAGAAGAAGGAGAGAAAAGCAAAAAGAAAGAAGAAAAGAAGAAGAAGAGAAGAAGTAACGGAAGAAAGAAGAAGAGGAGAAGAAGAAAAACAGTAAGAGAAGGAGAAAGCAAGGAATAAAAAAGATAAGGAGAAGACAGAGAAAGAGAGGGGAGAGAAGAAAGAAAAAAGAAGGAAAGTTTAGGAAAAAGAGACGAAGAACTGTAGGGAAAGAAAAAGAGGAGGAGAGACAGTTGAGACTTTCAAGAAAGGAGAGAATCTAAAGAGAAGAGAAACGTCTCTAATCGTTATTCAACTGAAAGGAATCCTTAAAGTGGTTGCAATTGTTAGACAGAATGTACAGGGAGTGAAGTTCATGAAATCGGATTCACTTTTTTTTTTTTCAAACTTTCTCCCAAAGCAGGTTTTAAAATGTCCCTTCCGTGACTGCGATCTCAAGGTTCGACACCCCATCCCTCAAGAAATAACAAGGAAAAACAATCCACTGGAACAGAAAGAAAATCCAGAATAGGTTATTCAGCATGTCACCATCAATGAGCAAGTCTCATACAGAACGTCGCTCTCTTCACGTCACGCCTAAAAGTATCCCTTACCCTAGCCAGCTCGCCGGCTTAATGTGCTTTCAATGCCAATGCATCTTCAATGTCCTGTACCCATCTTCGCGGTGGTCGATCCCTGCCTCGCCTTCCGAAAACTGCATCCTCCATCACCGTCTTTTCCCAAACCAGCATGACGTTCAGCAGATACACCAGCTATTTAGTGAGTACTAAACAGACACCAAGAGTAATTTGCTGCCTCGTCTGGATAAGGGACTTGTTTACTGAGTTAGTTAGTTGCGTAGCATTTACATGACGTTGCAGAACCAATCCCTGCAGTTATCGGCTGTTCGTGATTGTTATAGGCTATTTTATACTCAGCAGTTTGCCACTGCTTTCTAAACTACAAAGCTACATAAAAAAAAAAGTTTGCAAGCCAGTGGCCCATTGGGAGTGTGATGCTAGCCTCATATTGTTAAAAAGCAATCGGCTCTCAGTCAGTGCGGCCGCCTTGACTTCCCAGGAAATTACCAGCTACCCATTTTAGTTGTGAAAGATTTGAGAGCCAAGGTGACTGTCTTTTAAATTTCACCCAGTATGGATTCGAACCTGAGATCTTTTGCCTATCAGGCAAGCATCTTTAGCTAACTATGGCAAAGTAAAACAACTACATGAAGAAATACTAACACGTGTACAGTTAATGCGGTAATACAATAGATTAGAAAAAAGTTCACCAAGCAAGGAGATAGCAAATAAGGAAAACAGCAATATTGCAGTTCACTCCACAGAGAACCCTGACAGAACCAAAACTAACCACATAGATATTGCAATACCTGAAGGAAACTGCTGAAAATATCTGGCAAATTCAGTTAGATCACGGGCAGTGCCAACCGAAATCAAATTTCTAACATCTTGTCAATTTGTTCCAATCTGTCTTATTTTTGGGAGAGACAGAATTCTGTTTTAAATCTGTTGACAGGTAACAAGATAATTCTTCTATGTGATTTTTTTCAGGGAAAAAAAAACATATCCTCCCAAAAACAAATTACGAAGTTGGGAAGAGAATTGTGTACCCGAGTCCTAGGAAAACATAACTCTTGTAAGCAGAAAAAAAAAAAACAAGAAGAAGGATATGTTCCCAAAAAAAATATCGAGAAGAAGAAGGGACTAGAGAATTGTGGTAAGTCTCTGGGTTAGTCCTAGCAAACTAACTCTTGTAAGGATGGCTGAGAACTGAAGAAGAGGGGGAAAACAAAAAAAAAGCAATTTCTAATAGTTAAAAGAAGAAAGGGTTAGAAATGTTTCCAAACAGTTACACGAATAGGTCGAGATAAGTGGTCACATGAAAACTAGGCTATTGTTTCATGGGAAAGCTTTCTGTATTTTGAATATGCTGAACCACGTCACGAATCTTACTGCAAATTAAAAAACAAAAACAGAAAAACAAAATTATAATGATAAAGAAATTAATTTAAAAGAAGAAAGACTTTAAAATCCTATTTTAAGCTACTCTCAACAGCGAGCTGAGAAGGCTCAGAAAGAAGGAAGCTATTTCTCACCTGATTATTTTTAAGGACCTTTGGCGAAACAAAACTAAAAAGAAAGAATGACATGAGAATAAAGCGCAGTAAAGTTTCTACATAACACTTCGAGTACCATTTTGCAGTCACCAGTAGAAGCAAGAAAGAGATAGTCAGAAGAGAGTCTATTTATTTTTTAGGTTAAAGAGAAAAGGGTCGTGATCTCGAGGATTTAGGGCCGAATGGCTAGTGCTGTCGCCACGGACTGTTCAGTTAGAATGTTTAATTGTGACCCTAAACCGAAAAACTCCATCACCCTACTGAGGGTCGAACCCGGGTTTCCAGCATGACAGCCCGACGTTGTAACCACTCGGCTAACCACAACAACAACTACTACTATTCTGTTACTGCTACCACTGCTGCTACTAAGAGCAAATTAATCTTGCTGGCAAGACGTTTACTGTGACTTCTCCAATATGGGCATTAGTGATATCATTAATGTCAAGTTAGATACATATCGCGAGTAATATCTTGTCGAGGGTGGTAGATATGAGAATGCAGCCTGAAACAGTGAGACAATAACATTTTACCACGGGCAAGTGTCGTCTGATTAATTAC
>CAJHNH020007612.1:22500-42500 GCA_905116865.2 Candidula unifasciata
AATATCCAAATAGATCTTAGCAGAAAAAAAGTCCCCCCACCCCCTCATCCCCCAACTCCTCCACATTTTTTGCCATTGCAGATTAACAAATGAGTCCGCGTACTATTTTTCATCGACGGAATGAGATTCAGACAAGCATGTGTGCATTTAATAAATATTCATGCAGCGTCTCGTGGTAGCCCAACAACAAACACGCCCACTAACGTGGAGGTCAAGAGTTCAGACCTCCTCCACCACTCACCACCTAGATCGATACTCTGGCCCGTGTGTGCAGCCAGCGAGTGTATTTGTCCCTGCACATCAAGCAGACCAGTTATATTACGAGTGTGCAGCACCACGCTTTGTTTGTTATGTTGTTGTTACTGGCACCACTCAGTTTATCCAGACGACAGTGTCATACTGTGCTATAGTAGTGATCTCCAAACCCCCCCCCCCCCCCCACACTCAGGGTCCCCCCCCCTCTCATTTATATGGCAATTAACCACCCCCACTCCCCACTTCCCCATCAACATAACAAAATATTATTTTAAAAAAGTGGAGGAATGTGCTCTTGTTGTATAATTCAATGCGCGTGTTATCATATAAATTAGATTTTCAACGTAGCTGCACAGACTGCTGATGAAGTGAAAAACGTCCTTTACCTTTTGCGCTATAAATAGTTTCCAAAATACTTTACTTGTAATTCAACGGGAAGATGTTAGAATAACGGATAATAACAAGTACAGATGCACTCATTTTTAAAACTGCTCGATGTCCCCCCCCCCCCCCCCCCCCCCCCCCCTTTTCTCTTCCCCACCCCCCATTTTTTTTTCTCCTTCGTTTTTGGAATTTCTCTCGCCCACAGGATAGAGATCACTTTTCTATAGGATTGCATGGGAATCTCTCTCTTTTCCTCTCTCCCCACCCCACCCCCTAATTTTCCCTCACCAAGTGTCGATGTCTAGTTTAACTTATCGCATAAAGAAAAAAAAAACTTTCGAAATTAGAGCACAGGATTTAACTCTTTTGGTCCCATAAAATGATTGGAAGCAACCACATAGGAAGCCAGATTTCTCCAGCATTCTTTGAGAAAAGTTGTAAAGTGAAAGACCACAACGTATAATTGTTTGGATTCGGTGAACAATCCACTCTCTAAGTTAAGCATCATTGTTGTCGATGTATGTATTTAACATACTTCTTCTCAGACGCTTTGCCCTTAACTTGTCTGCAAAACGGAAAAACAAGAAGACGAAACAACCATTGTATATCGCGTCGACTCTTTACACTACATTTAAGTTAGTAGCGTATCCTTTACAGGACGTTGCAAAACCAACCTCGCATTGTTTAGCTGCTTTTTTTTTCTCGGCAAATTTAACGTTCAGTAGTTTGCCATAGCTTTCTGAACGATCAGCTCTCTGAACCATTGTCGAAACATAACAAAAAACCGTCCGCAGCTGGCATCGAACCCGGCACCACGGCATTACGAAACTCGTTCATAACGTCTAAGCTACATACACTGACATGCAGCACATACCGGATTCTGTTGTTGGGCCAACTGCTTGAACTTACACATTCTTGTTGTATCTTATCCCCCTTCAACTTTCCTCGGCGCCCACAACCTGTTTTTACACTGTCTCAGAACGACAAGGTCGGAATGCCTCAAGAATCCAGAGACCCTCCACAACTATTACAGACACAATGGCTGATGTCTATCAGTGCTTTGACGGTGCAGGCTTGTGGCGCTTCTATCAGGTACCGCCAGGGTGATTGCTAATAAGCCTTTCTGATTGTAAGAATGGAAATTTGGAACGCAGAACATTTTTGCTTCTTCTTCTTTTTCTTCTTCTTCTTCTATTTCTTCTTCTTCTTCTTCTTCTTCTTCTTCTTCTTCTTCTTCTTTTTCTTCTTTTTCTCCTTTTTCTTCTTTTTCTTCTTCTTCTTCTGCTTCTTCTTCTTCTTCTTCTTCTTCTTCTTCTTCTTCTTCTTCTTCTTCTTCTTCTTCTTTTCTTCTTTCTTCTTCTTCTTTCCTTCTTCTTCTTCTTCTTCTTCTTCTTCTTCTTTTCTTCTTCTTCTTTTTCTTCTTTCTTCTTCTTCTTCTTCTTCTTTTCTTCTTCTCTTTCTTCTTCTTCTTTCTTCTTCTTCTTCTTCTTCTTCTTCTTCTTCTCTTTCTTCTTCTTCTTCTTCTTCTTCTTCTTCTTTCTTTCTTCTTCTTCTTCTTCTTCTTCTTCTTCTTCTTCTTCTTCTTTTCTTCTTCTTCTCTTTTCTTCTTCTTCTTCTTCTTCCTTCTTCTCTTCTTCTTCTTCTTGCTCTTCTTCTTCTCTTTGTCTTCTTCTTCGTCTTCTTCTTCTACTTCTTCTTGTTTCTCTTCTTCTTCTTCCTTGCTTCTTACTTCTTCTTCTTCTTTCTTCTTCTTCTTCTTCACACTCTTGATCTCTTCTTCTTCTTCTGCTTCTTCTTCTTCTTCTTTTTCTTCTTTATCTTCTTCTTCTTCTTCTTCTTCTGATTCTTCTTTTTCTACTTCTTCGTTTTCATGTTCACTGGCAGTACAATCCAGCGGAAAGTTCGGGTTGTTGTCCAGATCTGGACTTAAGTCTTGCTACAGAACTTGTTAGTCTGTCTTTCAGATTGAGACTTCTACGTGTCAGGATGGTATAGGCTTTGAGGGGACAAACTGATCAATCGATGATTTGTTAAAAATGTGAGTCTAGTGTCAATGCCCGATGCCACTGGCGTAAAAAATGTCTTTACATTTATAATTTTAATTTTTATTGATCCGTTTGTTTTTTGTTTTTCGTTTTAGCAAAGGAAATACAGTGAGGAAAAAAAAAGGCTTAACTGCTACTGCGAATGCTATGCTGAAAGAACAACAATGTCATTATCATCAGCAGCAACAACAACAACAAAAGCAACAACAACAATAACTACTACTAATGACTACGACCACCACTAAAACTACTACAACTGCCACTATTTCCATACAGCACAAATCACTTCTCTCCTAGTGCTTATTCTCCGTTTACAGCTGCATAACCTGGCGCCGTTTTACTGTGGCTGTTTTCCTGCAGTACATCAGCTGCTGTATCATTAAGTAGTTTGTTAGAAGGATGCTAAGGATGTCGTGGACAGAGAAAATAAACAACGAGATATTCCCAACCGCAGCTGTCACTAGATCGCTCATCAAAACTACAAGGAATATGCATAGTAAATGTAGGAGGCATATTGCCACAGGACCGCCCCGTTAGAACATTTGGATCTCACCCAGAACATTTGAATTCGAAACCTCGAAGTAGTAAACGGATCACGGCCGGATTTAGACTTGATGAGGGCCGTAGCTATGTAAAGCCTTGAGGCCCCTACAGTTTTTAATTACACTAGCTAATCTAAGAAAACTTAAAATATATTCATTCATTCATTCAGTAGCATGTCCCTCGCGGAACCTCGCTGCCATAACAACCCTCCGGAAAACCTTCCTATCATGAGCAAGATGTCCTGCGTCTGATACACCCATCTGGAGATCATCTGCCACATCCTGCACCCATCTTCTCCTTGGCCTTCCTCTTCCTCTCTTCCCAGGCATATACCCCTCCATTATTGTTCTCTCTAGACCTCCATGACGTTTCAAGTGACCAAAATATTTCAATTTTCTTTGTTTTATTGTCTTTACTAGCCAACCCTCTTCAATATTCAGCTCTTGAAGTATGGATGCATTTGTTCTTTTCTTTACCCAAGATATTCTTAGAACCTGTCTGTAACATTTATATTCAAATGCATTTATGCGCTGTTCCGCTTGTTTAGTAAGTGTCCAGGTCTCACAGGCGTATGTTGCAATGGGAAAGATGCATGCTCTTAAAAATCTGACCTTTGTAATTCTATCTGTACAATTCCATAATTTATTCAGTTGTTTTAGTCTTTGAAGAGCAATTGATAGTCGCCGTTTAATTTCTTTCATTGTGTCACCATTGTTGTAACCAGTGACCCAAGATATTCGAAATTTTCCACCACTTCCAATCTTTCCTCATTAACATATATTTCCTTCTCCATGGCAGTTTTGTTTGTAAGCATTATCTTTGTTTTTGCTGTGTTAAGAAATAAGTTTTATGATTTTCACTATTTCTTTGGAGTGAGGTTAATAAGTTTTTCTAAACCATTTTGTGATGTTGATAGTAATACTGTATCATCAGCATAGCGAATTTCTGGTATTTCATGACCACCGATGTTTAGGGCATCATATCGTTCCTTGTTTATATCATCTCTTACATTTCTCATTATATTTTCGGCGTACAGGTTGAACAAATACGGTGACAGCACACATCCCTGACGGACTCCTTGCTTGATGCCAAACCAGTCTGATGTCTCTCCATCTATTCTGACTGCTGCTTGTTGGTCTTGATAGAGCTAAAATATATACATCTATATATATATGGATGCGGCGTCTGTGGCTTAGGCGTTGCTAGTCCGACTGTTATTATTCCAACGTACCGCGATCGAAGCCCACTGCTGACTGCGTGGATTTTTATCATGGTATGGGGCGTTGCAGCTCGACCCAGCCTAAAATGGGTACCAGGATAAATGTCCTGCGGAAGTTTATGACATTACCCATACATTGCCGATTGGTCTGTAAAAATATGGGTGCTCTTTCCATGTGCCTAATGTGCCTAAAGCGTAAAAAGGGATCTTTACTTTTTTTTTTTTTTTTTTTTACTTTATATATATATAGATTATGGACATACATTTTCGTTTAAGTTTCTGTAAAATAAAAAATAAAGAACGTGTTTGCAAAACCACAGAAAAGTTTATTATAGAAACCTCTACAAGGCTCTATTAAAAGATAATTGCAATTGAAATATATATATATATATTGAAAATTTTTGTTGTGCACACATAACTCAAATTCTTCAACAAGACCAAATCCAGAAATGGACAAACAACATGAATTTCCGCTGGAGTTTAAATTTTTAACTCGACAAAAAAGAAGGAGGAGAAGAAGAAGCATTGATAGACATCAGCCAGTGTGCTAAACTCGGACTGTTAGGCCAAAAGACGCAGATATCGCAGCCTGGCTGTAAACCACAATAAAATGTGCCAACTGTCTTCGTAAGTATGAAAGAAAAAGACGAGGAATAAATAGAAGTAGTACCAGCAGCAGAAGCAGCAGCAACAACAGCAGCAGCAGTAGTAGTAGCAGTAGTAGTAGTAGTAGTAGTAGTAGTAGTAGTAGTAGTAGTAGTAGTAGTAGTAGTAGTAGTAGTAGTAGTAGTAGTAGTAGTAGTAGTAGTAGTAGTAGTAGTAGTAGCAGTAGTATTTCACCAAAGTATTCGTCATCATCGTGGAGTAAGAAAAGATGGCAAGAAAGTGGGAATGGAAGAGTTAATAGCAAGTACGACATGCGTTACTGTCTGGGACTAATTGAACTGAGTCAGTAAGATCCCCAAAACTAGGTCATTGCTGTTTATCTTTCCGACGGAAAAAAAAAAAAAAAACAAAAATAACAGTGACAAAACAGACTATCCAGCCGTAGAAAAGTAAACAGTCAGGAATATTATCCTTCTAAGATATCAGCTACAAGCTTGTTATTCCCAGTCAGAAATTTTTACACCGTTTAACTTAGTTCTATAACCTTTGTATTGTAAATAAACACAAACTACAAAGTAACTGCCATTTACTTTTAAGCGTTTGTAATTCACAGTCAGCAATTGTAACAACATTTAACTTAGTTCCCTCACCTACAAATTATAAGGAAGGAAGGGGGAGGGGTGGAGGCTGCTTGGTCTCGAGGCATGGCGTCCGCCTCGAGTGCTAAAGATTCCGTATTCAAATCCCCGGCTGGGATTTTTTTCGCATGTGCTTGGACTTCTAGTATTTACCCCTGCTTTCTGGGCAGTGAGGTCGGACTCCCTTTGTGCGTTGCTGCGCATGAAAAATCCGTTAGCAGTTTGAACTCGAAAAGTGTAGCCTAACGGCGCTGCCGCGGCAAAATTTGGAGTTTAAAATCTACTGAAAGTATTTCAGATTCCTCACCGGTGCTACAGAGGGTGTGCACTGTGCTGAGCTTCTTGGGACTCAGACTTGAGTTAAAAGAAGAACGGAGAACTTATGGGTTACCACCCGCGTGCTATGATGGTGATCCGTTGTTCAAACTTCAAACTTCAAACCTACATATTATACATACAAACAAACTATTCGATAACTCTGCAATTTACTTTTACGCGTCAACCATCTGGAACTGCCAATGTTGAACACAGTCCTTGATATTAGACAAATACCTGCTTCTTCCTTCAGAAACAGAAGGTCAAATGCTAACGCCCTTCCTAATACCGGAGATGTACGTAATCAGGCGAGAAATGAACCCGCGTGCGTGTGCACCACTTAACGAATCTCTCGGATTGCAGTAACGGTCAGGGCAGATAGTAAACAAACGATGAACTTTAGCGCCGTCTGTTGCAAGGTATTCTACAATATCCAGGCTCGGATTATGCGTGTAGTTTTATACCTAGATGATTATACCCCGCCCATTAGAAAGGGGAATGTCTCTGGAATGCCTTGTCTGCTGTATGACGCGTTTAAATTACACCATCATAAATGCTATTTCCACGACACTAGCTTGTACATCCACTTAACAGGTTGAGTTCTTCCTGTTTACATCGTTTGCAGAATGTACAACTTTCCAGCGAAAGAAAACAATTGTTTGTGACACTTAATTTTGCCAGGAAACTTTGTTTTTTAATCGAAGTTTACAATGAAGACAGCATTCAAGCACTAAGGCAGGGAGGGGTGATTTAAATGTAGTGTAGGGCTGCAAACAAAATCAGAATTTGTATCCAATAAGACAGATTTGTTATTCTCACTTGAAATAGGGTTAGTATATTGGACGCCTAATCTCTCGCTCTCTCTCTCTCTCTCTCTCTCTCTCTCTCTCTCTCTCTGTGTGTGTGTGTGTGTGTGTGTGTGTGTGTGTGTGTGTGTGTGTGCGTGTATGTGTGTAAGTGTGTCTCTTTCTCTTTTAAATGAGGGTGATAGACAAGGCTGTTGTTTCACCGTGAAATAAGTAAAACATATGTTTGCAAGTGCAAGTTGACATTCAACAATCCGGCGGCCTTGAGGACTGTCAGATTTGTGAAAATGTCGAATTGTTTATTTTTTTTATATGATGCGTATAATTAACAGAGAGTGAATATTTAAATAATGCGGACAAAAACAATACATGGCACAATTTATTGCCAGGCATATTTCGCTGTTGTCTCTTCGGGTGCGTTACTACAGAGTTACATCAACATAAAATAAAGCACAAAATTGAATAAATCCACCTGAAATGCGAATAGTTTCTTCTGTTACATTGTGTGTGTTTATGGCCGCCGGAAGCTCATCGTAGTCATGTGACTTACCAGGGTAACTTCAAATTTACGATAAATTCCGTCTGCTTACAAAGGAGGGTGTTGTTAATTTTTATTGTTAAATCTTCGGCGATTCTCAAAAGTCTCCTGTTCGGAGTGTGGTAAACCACGAGGAAAGCACACGAATAGCTGTACAGTCCTTCAGCAACGAATAAATGAGACACTGAGATAGAATAAGCAGGAATGCCTACTAGCACGTGCAAGCAAAACCCAACAACTCTTTTAGGAACACACGGCACGATACAAATATAGACGGCACCGCCAGAAAACAGTGGCAATAAATTTGAAAGTTTAAAGTTTGAACAACAGATCAACATCATGGCACACGGGTGTAACCCATAAGTGCTCCGTTTTTTTTTCTTCTATATCAAGTCTGTGTCCGCAGAAGTTCATGCACAGTGCACATGCTCTGTAGCACCGTCGAGGATCTGAAATACTTTGGTTAGACTTTTAACTAGAAATTTTTGTCCGGGCAGCGTTGTTAGGCTACTCTTTTCGATTTCAAACTGCCAAGTGATTTTTTTTTTGGTTACGTGCGCAACATGCACACGGGCGTCCGATCTCACTACCCAGAGACCCGGGGGGGGGGGGGGGGGAATTACTAATTGTCCAAGTCTACGTGAAAAACATCCTAGCCCTTACCGGGGATTGAGCCCGGAACTTCAAGCACTCGAGGCAGACAACATGCCTCGAGACCACGCGATGTACACCCGATGATACAAATTGCCACCATGCGAATGACGAATACTCGAGGAGAGGGGAAACCCCGTTCAGCCGTTAGATTATATTGCGGGGCCTGGCAAGAGCCAGGGTGAAGCTTCAAAATAGCGTAAAATTGCATCCCATTAGGGGATGACGATGAATGTAATACTGAGTGCTGTGATGTCAATTTTTAGTAGATTTTTACCCCACTAGGACATCACACAAGCGATAAACACCCGATGACCACAAAGTACCACCATGTGGATGAGGATCACCCGTGGAGAGGTTCCGGAAACCGCGTTCAGCCATTAGACCATATTTATTATGGTCGGGTTATATTGTGGCCCTGGAAAGATCCAGAGTAGGGCTTCAGACAACGAAAAATTGCATCTCACAAGGAAATGGCTAAAGTATAGCTGACAATTCTTGACTCAACTCAACACAGCAGCATCATTCAGCAGGGTCAGATTTAGATAACTCAAATTGCAAACAAGTTACAACAGACAGACTAGGCAGTCTGACAACTTTGGGTTTACGTTACTCACGGTTCCTACCTTCAGGCAGATCCCTGCCTGCGAGAATTAGTTTTCAGATAAAAGTGGGGAATAAAACAAAAATTGCAAACTGATGGAAGACATAGATAAGGTAAAACAGAAAGGGAGATAATTTGCCATGACTGCAAGGGGAATAAACTCTTGATTCATTAACATCACACAGTTTGTAAATAAACACGTTTAAACAGTTCCTGTCGGATAGGAATGTAAACTAAACACCGGTAGTGTGTGGAACGATGAATGGATTAATTGTTTTGTTAGATTGTTAAAGGCTATTATCCATTTAGGACAGAAAGGTAGTACCTGGTGCAACCTTCATCATCATCATCATGTGCCATTTTTTATTGAGGTAGTGATTATGGTTTGCTAACCCACAAGAACATACGTTTTGTGCGGATCAGACCATTGCTCTTGTCCCCTCACCCAAACTATATGGCCAGGCTATCAAACGATAGATCTCTTTGTCTCCGTCTGGCTGTGTTTCCATCATATTTGCTGGTTGTCAGCAAATTCTCGAGTCTAGATTTGCCCTCAATGTGTCATCATTCTTATTAAGTTGAACGTGGTACACGGCTTTCAAGATTTTATTTCCACACATAATATTTTAAATTAACTAGTCATCTCCTTGTTGGATGCAATTTTTTGTTATTTTGAAGCCCCACTCTGGCTCTTGCCAAGGGCAGCAATATAGCCCGGCCATAAAAAAAAGGTCTAATGGCTGATCGGGGTTTCCGGAACTACTCCACGGGTGATCCACACCCACATGGTGACACTTTGTGTCATCGGGTGTTTATCGCTTGTGTGATGTCCTAGTGGGGTAAAATGTACTACTATTACTATTTCCACAGCCTGGACCCGATCACTCAAGAAGGTAAGATCACTTTGCTGGGAAGGACTCAAACACTAGCTGGAATTATAATTCATAAATAAAAGCCGGTTGGCTTACAATCCAATCAATGTCTCTTTAGTCTTTAAGATAGCAAGTTAGCTCTTACAGTTGGCTGACCTGGTTCCACAAAATAATAATACCCGCCCCAAAGAGGTTTCGAGCTGTAGACCTGCGTCTTATTTTTCTTTTTCTGCTTTTCTAACCCACAATAGAGCACAGGCCATAAACAAACTCACGGCAAGTCGTTCTATCCTTCGTTATTACGTGCAGCTCTCCTCATCTTTTTTACTTTCCTTTCTAGCATCCTTCTTCATTTGTTTTTTCGTCTTCTTTCATTCCTATGCCCCTGTGGGTTCCAGTACAAAAACATTCTAGTTAAATTGTTCTCAGGTTTCCTCAACGTGTATCCTATCCAACGCCAGCGTCTTTTCTTCCACTTTGGTCCACTGGGCTTGTGTAGTTCTCTCCCAAAGCTCTACATGAATGATTCTATCATACCTATTATTTTCTCTTTTCTACGTAGGCACCAGTTAATGAATGTTTGTAGTGTATTATTTGTTGCCTTGGTTTCCGCTCCAAACAACATAACTGCTCTGACATTAGAATTACAAATGTTTAGTTTAGTATTAGTTGTAATTTCTGTTGACCTCCACAAATGTCTTAATGCTATGAAAGCTCCTCTTGCCTTTTGTTTTTTTTTATTTTAACATCTCTATTACTTTCCTCATCGTTATTTACATTACTGTCAAAATTTTTTCTAAAACAGGCGAGCTTCCACTGTCCAACATCTTCTCTTTCCCCTCTGCCTCTTTCCCCCTCCAGCTTTCCCGCCGTCACGATGTGCCTTAGTTTTCTCTTTCTTATGACATGACTAACGTTAGTAAATTGTTTCCTTCTTATGTAAGTATTCAGTTCTCTTTGTGAGTCAATTTCTTTCAATATGTTTGGAGTAGAAATTCCTTAGTAGACATCTGGATAAGGCTTGGAGGAAAATAAAATAAAAAATTAAAAATGTTTTATTAGACGGATGCGAATCATTTATATTGGACTCCCCATGTTGGTTCCAGGGTCCCATTGTGGAAGGGGGGGGGGGAGACAAGAACAAACCCACTGCCTGCCCAAAATCATGTCGTAAGAGACGACTAATTGTTGGGAAGTCGACCGGCGAGATGTTGACCATATTACCAATCGAGCTACAGTCGGACTGTGCAAATACGAGTCTATGACGATAACCCTAGGAATTGAATTCAGGATCCTTGCAACTGGTGATGTGTCAGCTGGGACATCAGGGCAGTGAAGTGACACACGATTGGCGTGGGCAATCATACCTCCCCACAATTTGCCAACTTTAACAGCATGTATCAGTTCGTGAACTGACAAACCCTCTGTGCTTAACAATAGACTGTCAAGAATCGTCTTGCAATGTCAGCCTGTGTCTCCTTTCCCACATTTCTGTCCTTGGGTCACAACATGTTATAGTTTCCAGTTTCCATCTTCTCTTTGGGCACATGTTATAGTTTTTCCATCTTCTCGGCACCCCACCCCCCTTCCCACATTTCTGTCCTTGGGTCACAACATGTTATAGTTTCCATCTTCTCGGCACATGCCCCCCCCCCTTCCCTCCCCTCATGACTGTTCCTTCTGATATTTGTGGTAAGACAGTCTATAGACAAATGAAGCCTACTGAGCCATGGTTTAACCCACATTGTGAGCGCAGCCGCTGAAACCTGGCACAGTGACCGATCAGAAAATAGAAACATGTTGATATCTGACAATACTGTGTGGATATAGATATAGATTTCAGGATATAGATTTCAAGCTTCTGCCCTTCCAGGATTAGAATTAGATGACGGTAGCCTTCCCAGTTTATCCTGTTATCTAATAATCGGCTATCTCATCTGGAAAAAAAAACATTAGCTGCAAAATTCAATCAATGACGAGCTAGTCTACAAGCGGCTTGATGTAAATTCGTTGATGGTTTCAGATCCACTCGAAGATGGAAGAAAAAAGCAAGAAAAAAGGAAAGGAAAGAAAGAAAAACAGAAAGAAAGAAAAAAAAAAGAAACAAACAAACTCGAAAGAAGAAAAGAAAAGAAAAGAAAGAAACAAAAAAAGAAAGAAAAAAGAAAGAAAGAAAAAACAGAAAGAAAGAAAAGAAAGAAAGAAAAACAGAAAGAAAGAAAAAGAAAGAAAGAAAGAAAGAAAGAAAGAAAGAAAGAAAGAAAGAAAGAAAGAAAGAAAGAAAGAAATACCTGAGATGGCCTCGTGGTTTCGTTCAGTGTTTGTGGCATGGACAAATAAATATCTTTCATAAACGACAAGGGCGAATATTTTAGTTTCCGTTAAATTCGAGTGCGAGCAATATCACATAAAGACATTATGTCCAAGACGAAACAGTCCTATGCTGTCAGTTTCCGTTTAATGGGTGTGTTTGCAATGTCAGGTAACAAAATTATATCATAAACAGCATGGCTCCCATATTTGTTGGCTACTGTAAAATGTATGTGTTTGCAATGCCACATAACGAAATTCTTTCATTAACACCCTTAGGTCCAAAGTGGGAGCAGCCGAAAAATGGTTACCTGATAAGGTACAGGATGCCGAGGTATTGTATCACATCACCATTGAGGTCTATAGATCTAGAGGAGTTGAGTGGTCTCTAGGTAATGGCGTCCGCCTTTAGTGCTGGAGCTACCGGATTCAGCCCTCGACGAAGGCTAGGATTTTTTTCACGTGGACTTCTAGTAATTTCCCTTAGTCTCTGGGTAGTAAGATCGGACCCCCGTGTGTAATTTTGCGCACGTTAAACCGAGGAAAGTTTGGAGTTAAAAATCTACCTTAAGTATTTCAGGATCCCCGCCGTTGCTACTGAGTTCGTGCATTGCGCTGAGATTTTTCGGACTCATGCTTGAGTTAGAAGTAGAACGGGACAGTTAATGGGTACCACCCTTGTGACATAATGCTGATCCGTTGTTTTATACTAGCACCATACGCTCAGGAAATCACTTATAGGCGTGGTTAGATAACGAATTTCTTTATAAATAAAGTCGACCGATTTTGTTGGTCTCAGTTAACCCCTTTATTACTACACACATATTATGTTTAACCATTCGATTACCAGCAGTTGTTACTTAAATTACCAAAAGTTGATAATATGATGAGGGTTAAACTAAGTACATAATACTACATATTGAATGCCAGTAAACAGTCAGGCCTAATTGGTAATATAATGATTAAAAGAGGTACGCGGAGTTGGGGGGAAAACAGCACAGCATACACAATATAACTACTAAACGCGTGGTAAGTTGTTTGGTACTGAATGAGTTAATCACTTTGTTCAGTCGCGTGATGTAATGTGTATGTTTCCTAATTAAACTATTAAGATTCAGATCGCAGCTTGAGAAAGAAAACATTTCTAGTCGTGTTTTTCCTGAATCCGTTTTTTTTTGCCAATGATACATGTTTCATTGATGGAAGTGGTTTCTGGTTTCATAATTACCAGTTGTTTACATGTTCACTTGAAAGAGGAAATTATAAAAGCTATCAATCTTATCAAGGAAGAAATGGCGGCAGGTCCAGATGGTATCCCAGCATATGGTATTAGTGCCAACATAAACACATCAACGGAAATGCTACATAGATTATTTAGTAAAGTCTGGGAGACCGAAGAAAAACCAGCAGACTGGAGAGAAGGATATCTTGTGAAAAGTTGGTCTACAGGAGTGTGAAAACTATAGAGGAATTATGTTGCTGTCAGTTCCTAGAAAAATATTAAGTAGAATTATTTTAGAAAGATTAAAAGATGCTTTTGATATAAAGCTAAGAATTTAACAGGCAGGTTTTTCGGCCAAACAGATCTTGTACTGACCAGATAGCCACATTGGTTAGTTGCGTATCCTTTACAGGACGTTGCAGAACCAACCCCAACAACCCCGATAGCCACAATACGTATAATAATAGAGCAAAGCATTAAACTGAACTCACTACTTTACATTGGATTCATAGACTATGAAAAATCATTTGACAGCATCTAAAGGGAATCTCTCTGGAAATTGATGGGGCACTATTGAATCCCACAGAAAATTATTAACTTAGTAAAGGCAACATATAAAGACATGAAATGTCGAGTTCTTCACGTTTCTCTTAATGGCACCCCACTCGAAGACGTGGAGTTGTACAAAAAGCAAAAGGAGCTTTCATAGCAATAGGAAATTTGGGGAGGTCAAAAGAAAAACTGAACTTAACATTTTTAATTATAATGTCAAATCAGCACTTTTGTATGGGGCGGAAACATGGAGAACAGCTAAGGCAATTACTAAGAAACTACAGACATTCATTAACTGGTGCCTGCGCAGAATCTTCTACCTTTCTAGCCCCCAATGAAGCATAGGCCCTCAACTAACTCACGCCAAGTCGTTCTATCTTTTGCAATCGCATGTAGCTCTCCCCATGTCCTCCCCATCTTTCTAACTTCATTCTCCAGCTCCCTTCTCCATGTGTGTTTTTTTTTTTTTTTGTGGCCTATGCCCCTGTGGGTTCCAGTGCAAAGACATTCTAGTTATATTGTTCTCCGGTTTTCTCAATGTGTGTCCTGTCCAACGCCAGCGTCTTTTTTTTTTTTTCAGAGAGCTGCATGAGATAGCAAAAGATAAAAATGACTTGGCGTGAGTTGGTTGAGGGTCTATGCTCCACTGGGGAAAAGTCCTATCTGAAGCCTCATGTGCCACTAGGCATAAAGAGAATTGATGATGATGATGATGATACAGAATCGTGCGCCTGATAACCCTGTGGCCAAAAATGAGTCATGTTGCCAATAAATGTCTAGTGTATTTGTGTGATATCTTATCACCTTACAGTATAACAGCTTACCGTATCTATTGAGCCGTTTTCGTCAGTTTGGCGTGTGTTTGCAAGGAGATAAACCAAACATAACAACAGAGACTGGTATAATACAGCACAATCAATAACACAGATTTAACTACTCAAGTCTTGGATTCTGCTAAACATTCCTATGCTGTATCTTCCTTCTAGGCGAGTACAATCGAGATCGTCTGTGTGACCTACTTTTCGCAGGACATTCCTAGTTTTTGCACTCGCTCTTTTTGTCTAGATTTATACTATTTTTTAATGTAGACAATATTGCATAATTTTGACCCCATTTCTTTCCCGATACTTTAGACCAGAGTTTCTCAAACTTTGTTTTCGCCGCGGCATCCTTGTCGGGTTTAAAAAAACAAACTTCGATTCACATCTACCCGGCGGTTTGAATACTTAAGAAAGGAAGAAAAACAGTGCACATTTAATGTTCTTCTTCTTCTTCTTCTTCTTCTTGTTCACCGGCTGTGAATTCCGGCGGTAAGTCGCGGTTGTTCGTCCAAATGGACTTTTGGCTTTTGCCTTGACCTGAGTTTTGCGTCTACATCCGTTTTACTGGCTTATTTGTTTGCAGTTCTCGTTCCCCGCCTCTCCGGCAGATGTACTCCGACTTCGAGGGGAAAAGTCAAGCCTATTTCTAGGTTGACTGTGGCCATTGTTTTGTGTGGGTCGAGATGTTGCCTCATTTGTGTGATGTTCTCTTTGACCTTTAACAGGTGTGGTCCCCGGAATATCCTCCTTAAGGCAGCCCTAGGTAGAGTTTTCAGCCCTCAAGGGAAGGCAGGGGCAGATCATGGGCATTCCCCGCCATCCAAGGAGGCTTCCATAAATGCAGAGCCGACACATGATGCTCTGGTTCTGGGCTCACCCAAGGAATCGTCACGTCCTGCCCATGACTGCTTAACCTCACAACCGTGTATTGAGCTTCCCGCGCTACAAGGCTGCGCTCACCGGAGATCAGCGGGGAGCAGCCCGCAGGCCCAGCACTTTTATGGCCACACAAATAGGTACATAATTTAATGTTCAACTGTCTTTACTGATACGAATGAAACTGTTTAGATTACTTTTTCACTATCTTCTTGATGTTTAAAAGAAGTTCAGTTAAACTGTATCCTCAAATCACTTGAAATTTGCTCCTGTATCCTGGTGTTGTTTGGCTTCCTTCATGGTTTTTCTTTTAAACTGTTTTCTCTGATCTCAAGCAGATTTTGAAAAAATCTTGATTATTGTAGTGGCACCCATGACATACGTTTTGCGGCATCCCTGGGTGCCGCGGCACCCAGTTTGAGAACCTCTGCATCAGACTCCCATACTGCTAACTTGATGTTTTTTGTTTGTTTCAGTATCCAGAAGCCATAAGTTGTTAACACTTAGGCTCGGTGTTATGGATATCGTCGCCTTTCGGCCTTGATTCTATTGTAAATACCGTAAATCTGGGAGAAATGTTGCTTTTCTGCCTACCCCTGCGAGTGAACCCGGACCACAATGAGTTCGTCACCCGGTCATCGCGCAATCCGGTTTAGCCAACTACGCTAGAGATCCGGGCTGCTAACTTGATAACTGAGATAGCGGTCAACGGTGTAAGCTTTATCCAAACGGTCGTTATACGGTGTATGTTCAAGTATGTGCACTTCGCGCCCCATATGTGACCCAATGTTTTTGTTATTTCAAAGCTACCCGGCTGTTGTCATGAGTCCTAATGTAACTAACGGTTGGGCGAAGTTTCTGGGACTTGTGCTCGGGTGATTCTCATCTGAATGTTGGCATTTTTTTTTTAGGGGGGGGGGGGGGTCATCGGGTCATTTAATCTCTCGTTGTGCGGTCCTGGTCGGGTTAAAAATCACTCACTCATCACTCACTCACTCACTCACTCACTCACTCACTCACTCACTCACTCACTCTCTTACTCACTCACTTACTCACTCCCTCACTCACTCATTCACTCACTCACTCACTCATTCACTCACTCACTCACTCTCTCTCTCACTCACAGTGTATGTGTCCAGGTCTGAGGAGAAAAGATGTGCAGCCCGTACTTTGTTCCAGGGCCCATGGAGGTAAAGGGGACCCATGGAGGTAAAGGTGGCCCATGGAGGTAAAGGGGGCCTATGGAGGTAGAGGGGACCCATGGAGGTAAAGGGGGCCCATGGAGGTAAAGGGGGCCCTTGGAGGTAAAGGAGGCCCATGGAGTTAAAGGCAGGCCCACGGAGGTAAAGGGGGCCCTTGGAGGTAAAGGGGGCCCCTGGAGGTAAAGAGGGTCCATAAAAGTAAAGAAATTCTATGGAGGTGTAGAGGGTCCATAGAGGTAAAGTGGGCCACTGAGGTAAAGAGGGTACATGGAGGTAAAGAAGGCGCATGGACGTAAAGGAAGCCCATGGAGGTAGAGAAGACCATAGAGCTCAAAAAAGGCCCAGGAAAAGGGATATTTGTTTTAAACGCAAAACTACATTTGTAAAAATATAAACGATACTGTATTTATGCTTCTACTCTCTACTTCGTGTTTGTAACCAGACCGCTTTGCATTCTTGTTTGACATAGCCTCTTTTAAAGGGAGAGATGCACAGTAAAAAAAAAATTTGGAATTAAAAATCAATGTGTACATTGAAACTGGTGTCTTAACGGAAGGGCATTCATTTCTGTACAGTCCAGTGTTTCAGTTTTTGTCTTTCAGGATGGCTAGTTTTATTTATGGTTAGTTTTTACGATATGAATTTGTGAAGTTGATAGTGGCCATGATTTGTTTAGTCTCGTTCTAGCGCTCAGTAATCCTCTGGGCGGTCTTGTATGTGTCCATATAGTTTCCTGTCACATAGCCAATATTCACAGGCAGTTCCTCGTCTTAAATGTCTGAGTAATACATTTTCTTCTCTTATAATGCATGTCTACATAGTTTCCCGCCACACCTTCTCTATGGTCAGACAATTTTTAGCCATAAATACTTTATGTCTGTGTAACTTCTCTCCATAAACTCCACATTGTTTCTAGTTGTTATATTGTGTGATATGGCACAGGTCGGCTCTGTGGCTAAGTCGATGCGAACGCTTCGTAATGCCGGTATGCCGGGTTCGATCCCAGCTGCGGGCCATGCGCCTTGCGTTGGTTTTCACAGTGGTATCAAGAAAGCCGACCGTCCAGAAGCAATGGCAAACTATTAGACGTAAATTTGCCTAGAAAAACAACACAACTACCAGGGGCTGTTGGGGTTGGTTTCGCAACGTCCTGTAAGGGATACGCAACTAACCTAATATGGGAAAGATAATAATAAACTCAATTTCAAGTATAAATAAATACCTGCTCCTGTAACCACTGACAAACAAGGGTCTGGGGTCCGTGTAGCGCCTGTAATTGATACTTATACTTTGCATTGCAAAAGAAAAAATGCATTTTAAAAATGCATTAATTTACTATTACTATTACTGCTGATTACTGGGAGTCGCTGTGGCGTAGTGGCTAGACGCTCACGTATCGGAAGGTCGTGCTTGAGGTGCCGGACTTTTTTCAAAAATGACCTTGACTCCCAGGTCGACCCAGCCTTAGGTGGTTACTGGGTGCAGTCCCGGGAAGTAAAAGCGGATGGCGTGATGCTGACCACATCACCCACAAACTGCCGATTGGTCTATAGAAATATAGGTCTAGCCCTATTCACACAGCCTCTAGGAAATGGGTACCAGAGTTGATACTCTGGGGTAAATTGAGGAACGTCTCTGTAGCTACAGAGTTACTTGCGGACGGCGACACAGGCGGACAATTTCTTATCAGCTTCCCGTATTGGTGGCAGAGCACTTATGGTTTATAACACTGTGCAATGACGCTGGTTCACATCTCACGACTTTAACTTTACATTTATGGATTCCACGTCTGTTCTTTGCACTGTCCATTAGATCCCATAGAGCAATCGTTCTGAACATGTGAATCGCGACCCTTCTGGGGGTCGAACAAAGCTTTGAGTTGGATCGCCCAAGACCATTGGGAAACCCATCTTCACTGAAGTTATCAAGTAGCATCCAAAAGAATTTTATGGTTGGAAAAAAAAACGGGGGGGGGGGGGGGTCACCAAAAAATTGGGAACTGTATTAAAGAGTCGGTGTATTATGCATTTTCAGAACCACTGCCATGGAATCTTCTCCACAGGCGTATTATCAAAAAGAAAAGAGGAGGGGGGGGGGGGGTAGAGGTTCTTGAAGATATTCAACGTTAAAGGGAAGACAGAAGCGGACTTTGAATCAGGTTGCAACTGGTAGTATTAGCATGTCAACTCTTCGTTTGTTACTGAAGAGATGGACGGATCACCTGTGGGAATGTCCCGAGAGCATTGATGTCAGTTCTTGATTCACTTGTTCATACAAAGACGCCACTCTGTTTACGTCCCGAACTTAGCGAAAGCAATGCTCGTTTCATGCTTACGCCAACATATGCAGAAAGTGTAACGTGTAACCAGTACTATGGTGCTAGCTGCACACGCATATTCGTGACAGCAAAGGCAACGGTGAGAAAAATAGCAGGTGGTAACCGCCCCATTGTTAATCGTTACCTGCCACCGCTTACAACATAAACTATATAACACCGAAGGTCAAGTAATACTTATCACTTAACGTGCACTTAAATAGACTGAAACCTTAGCTCGGATGAGCCCAATGCTCTTCTTGAATTAGAAATTGTGAAGTTAACGATTAGGGTACTTTCCCGTTGCTGATCATAAAGACTACATAAACTATCAAACAAGGAAGGTACAAAAAAGATACCACTTAAAGTTGTCAAATCAGTACTGCTGTATGGAGCGAAAACATGGAGAAAATCTAAAACAGTTTTGAATAAACTATAAAAATTCACTGAATGTCCTTGCGTAGAATAGGTGAACTTCAAATGGGAAAGAACTAAACTCATTTAAGGGAATCAGGGGGGGGGGGGAGGGTGGGGGAGATGCTGGCGTTGATTAGGACATATGCTGAGAAAAGCGGAAAACACAATAAAACTAGAATGGTTTCACACTAGAATCCATAGCGCATAGAAATAAAAAAAAGCACCCCCCCCCCCCCCCCCCCCCACACACACAAAAAAAAGAAGGGAGACAGAGAGTGAAGCTAACAAGTTAGGGAGGTCATAGGGCGAGCAGCATGCCATAGCGAGGGATATGACGACTTGGCGTGAGCGTGTTCAAAGCCTAAGCCTAACTTGGGGCTAAAAGGCAGAAAAAGAAAGAATAACAAAAACTTGAAAAGGTATCAACCTTAGCTTGGAGTTAACATTGCTCTTCTCGGGTCAAGTGTTGTCTAGTAGTTTGCAAACACTAAGGACAACTGTCTACTTGAACATAAGTAAGTATTAGTACTCGAATTGACCCCTACCGTTCCTGGCCCCCATAGACAACATTTATCATCTGATAAGGAAGGTCCAACAAAAGAAATCACTTGTAAACTTGAATACACTCCAAATTCAGCTGTCCGAGAACAACGTTGAACAAACACTGCTCTTGGCAATTCAAGTGTTGCCTGTTTTTGTGGACGTGCTAGTGACATCTTTCTTGTTGGTCAGTAGTAGTCACTATAGTAACAAGGGGTCATTTCCGCTCCTGTCCCCACAGACAACGTAAAATACCTGACAAGGAAGCCC
>CAJHNH020007612.1:47500-57500 GCA_905116865.2 Candidula unifasciata
GACAGGTCAGTAAGTAACGACCTCAAACTACAAATGGAAACTAAAGGTCAAACAGACACCCCTAGCCAGAGAGGTAATTGGACGCCATCATTTTTCAGCCCCAGGTAACTATCCGCTGCCTCGCATGATGTCACAAAGTCAGACGATTCGTTTGTTCGTTCGTTCGTTGGAATGTACTTTACGTCTCCACAGTAAAGGTTGGCTGCAATGGTTCTCTGACACGCCCTGTCTCTTGTCCTGGTTGTACAATCTCTCAGACTGCTGTGTGTCCATATTTCGATATTGTCCTCCCACTTGTATCGTTGCCCATTTCTTGCTCTCTTGCCTTCGACCTTCCCCTTCAGCATAGTTGTGTGTGTGTGTGTGTGTGTGTGTGTGTGTGTGTGTGTGTGTGTGTGTGTGTGTGTGTGTGTGTGCGTGCGTGTGCGTTGCGTCGTGCGTGCGTGCGTGCGTGCGTGCGTGCGTGCGTGCGTGCGTGTGTGTGTGTGTGTGTGTGTGTCTTTTAATGTATTTCAGTTGTCTGCTTCTTTTTTCTGTTTTTTTTTTTTTTTTTAACATTTCTTTTAAAAATAATCCCGAATTATTGGTTTGAAGATTTGTTTGTAGAAGAAAATTGACAGGGGAGATGACCTACTTCTAATCTCATTATTCAATCAGTTAACAAAGCCAGACAAGACGTTGATCTTGCTATGTAGGCAACACATGGTCTCCGTGATACCTCACCAATGTCCGTAACTGCTATAGTCCTAGGGATGTTACTGCCATGCCACCCTGTAGCATAGTTGAACACTATTCGTCTTGAAAGATAAAAAGGTGCCGACAAAACAAAGATGCTAAGGTCTGACACGTCAAGTCTGTAGCGCTAGCTACGTGCAACTGACACGTCAAGTCTGTAGCGACAGTTTCGTGCATCTGACACGTCAAGTCTGTAACAGCAGCTACGTGCATCTGACACGTTAAAGTCTGTAGCGGCAGCTACGTCCACTGGACTATTATTATTATTATTATTCTGCCTTTCTAACTCCAACTGAGCAAATGGCCATCAACAACTCACGGCAAGTGCTATTCGTGCCTATCGCATGCAGCTCTGCCTATGTTCTCCCCATCATTTTACTTCACTTTCTACCTCCATTCCCAATGTGTGTTTTAGTCTTCTTTTATTTCTATGCCTCTGTGCGTTCCAGTGCAAAGTCATTCTAGTTTTGTTGTTATCAGGTTTTCTCAACGTCCTATCCAACGCCAGCGTCTTTTCTTCACCTATTGGTCCACTGGAACTTGTTTAGTTCTCTCCGAAAACTCTACGTTAAGGATTCTAACATGCCATTTAATTCTTTCTATTCTGTGAAGGCACCAGTTAATGAATGTGTTGTTTGTAGTTTATCAGGATTGCCTTAGGTGGTCTCCATGTTTCCGCGCCACACAATAGTCCTGAGGAAGGCTGGTCTCGAGGCATGGTGTCCGCCTCGAGTGCTACAGATTCCAGGTTCAATCCCTGGTTAGGGATGAGATTTTTGCCCATGGACTTAGACATCTAGAATTTCTCCTGGCTTCTGGGTAGTGAGATCGGACCCCCGTGTGCATTGTTGCGCACGTAAATAATTTCTTGGCAGTTGGAAATAGAAAAGAGTAGCCCAACGGCGCTGCCCGGGCAAAATTTGAATAGCATGGAGAATCATTAATGCAAAGCTCATCAAGAGAAATAAACAAATTCGAGAAATTCATTAGGTGAGGAAAAAATATAGAGTTTGTGTAGAAAACAAATTGAGAAAGCCTGCTAATTGTTTAACTAGAACCTTTCTATAGCGGCATCTGTGGCTTAGGCGCTGCGAATCCGACTCGTAATTCCAACTAACCGCGATTGAAAAGCCACTGCTGGCTGCGTAAATCTTTATCATGGTTTGGGGCGTCGCAGGTCGACCCAACCTTAAATGGGTGCCATGATGTATATTCTGGGAAAGTAAAGGCGACCACTTGGTGCCGTTTGGTCTGTAGAAACATGGGTGCTCTTTCCAGATGCCTGATGCTCCTAAAGGCGGGAAAATGAATCTTTACCTACTTACTTTCAGAACCGTTCTATGGAACCCACAATTCAAACGAAACAAAGGGAGACTTCAAAATACACATGCAAGCAATGAACAGAGGTGACACACAAGGGAGAGAGATGACACACAAGGGAGAGAGATGACACAACAAGGGAGAGAGATGACACACAAGGGAGAGAGATGACACACAAGGGAGAGAGATGACACAGAAGGGAGAGAGATGGCACACAAGGGAGAGAGACGACACACAAGGGAGAGAGATGACACATAAGGGAGAGAGATGACACACAAGGGAGAGAGATGGCACACAAGGGAGAGAAGGGGCTACTATTATGAAGACTAGACGTGAGTTGGGAGTATGTTACACTGAGATATAAACATAGTGGTGAAGCATGCATGTAGATGCTGTAGCCGCCGCTTACACTTTCCAATGCAAAGAAAAATGAATTATTTTACTAATTTTTATGACTGTCTATTTATTACAAATACACTACTCGGTTTACGTCCACGACCTGGTAAATCTTGTAAAGAGTAGTATTTAAGCGAAAATGAAGGCTTGTGCACTCATGCAGAAATTGTAGCATGTCAAAACTACCAGTTTCTAGTACCACAATACCATAATGTCGGCTCTGTGCCTAAGTCGATGCGAACGCTTCGCAATGCCAGGGTGCCCGGTCCGATCCCAGCTGCGGGCCATGCGCCTTGCGTTGGTTTCGACAGTGGTATCAGGGGCCCGACCGTTTAGTGCAATGGCAAACTACTGGACGTAAATTTGCCTAGAGAAACCACACAACAGCGAGGGGCTGCTGGGGTTGGTTCTGCAACGTCCTGTAAATGATACGCAACTAACCTAATACCACAATACCAGCTGCCCAGGAATACTCTCAGTAGAGAAGAGGCGAGAAGGAAATTATTACCTGATAACTTTCACAGTGAAAACGTTACTAGTTAATGATTAGACGCGCAAACTGACTACTCCCCACCATTATTCATCTGTCGGAAGAGTAGGACGACAACGAGGAGAAGCCGCAGAAGATGAAGAGCAAAGGAAGAAGAAAAAGAAGAAGAAGAAGAAGAAGAAGAGGGGGGAGAAAAAAAGTACACGATAAACGTATAGGTAACACAAAGTTAAAAAAAAAAAAAAAAAAACCATTACCTGCAAGTTTTGATATCCAGTGCCCCAACAAAGACGCAGGTACCGCCATTCATGCAGTAAAATCTGTCCTTAAACTCACATGGCATCACATGACCATAAGTGATTGACAGATGCACGTAGTGGGGATTGTTTCGCTTCCTGCTACGGCCGGGGCTTCTTCGGGTGCGGCTGAGGTAGTCGTTAGAGTCCAGGTAGGTGGACACATTCATCCAGAACTGCACGTCTCTAGGAATCGTCCGTGAAGCTACGGCTTTCATAACTGCAGCTGTTACTTCACTGACTTCTTCGTTTTCGAAATTTTTATTTGAAAATCTTTTGTGGTCTGTGTTGTCGTTTTCCCATTCGTCGTCATTCATCAGGCCATTCGCGGACCCAGCCTTTTCCATCGATGCAGAAATGTATGTCTTAGAGTGGACGTTGCGTTCACCATTGTCTGTGTTTATGTCTCTGTGGGTCATCACAACATCCTCCGCAGTTTTCAAGCTGTCTGAATCAAATACATCGTTATACTGTGAGACCCTTTTATTAATTATTCCTTCCATTTTTTTAACAGTCTTCTGAATAAGCGAATTAACCAGCAAAGCTTGGTTCGTGTAGCGAACATCTTGACTAGATGGGTCTATACTGCTGACCTTGCCTGTATGTTGATTTATTGTCCCAGCTTCCGCTGTTCTTTGAACACCTTTGAATGGAATGTCTTTTGAGATTTCTAAATCGTCGTTGTCAGCAATTTTGTCAACATTATCAGTATTTTTCACAAACAAGGTATCGTTAGTAGAATCTGATTTTGCTTGAATGTCCGGTACAATAATATATCTCGGATAATTGTCTTGATAAACTGAGGACGGGCGTTTCAGTTTGTCATCCTCAAAATCACTGGCTACTTCTGCTTGTATTTGTTCTGGTGTCCCCTTGTTTACATCACGATCTTCGGTGTACGGCTTAACGTTTCTGAGTATCTTGTCGTTTAATGCAGCTAAGAATGTATCAAACGATGAAAAGGTATCTGATGTACGAGCAAACGTTTTGGGATCATTAGATGGTGGCTGAGCATGAACATCAGCTGGAGAAGCTTCGATGACATCGATATGTGAAACCAATTGCAGTCTCCCGGTTTCTGGTGGCAAATTATCAAAGTTTGCAAAAGAGTCCACATGTTCACTCTCGTGCTGTGTTGATGGGAAAAACAGGCCCAACGTAAGATCATCAATAAGTGCATTCCTGTTTGAACGTTCCCTGTCTGTGTCACTTGTTGCCGGTGAGCCCTCTTGCAAGCGTTCAGTCGCATGATGTTGTTGTAAATTTGTTAATTTTTCTAGAAGCTTCTTCAGACTCGACTCTCGGTCATGATTTCTATGGACTGACCTACTGCTCTTTGAGTCTAGCCGTTTGTCTGCCCATAAGAAAGCTTCCACAAGAGCACCATGTGTTGGCGAAAACTTGCCATTGCCGACTTCACTGTCAGAAATCTGTGCGACAATCCGCAAATTGTCTGTAGACTCTGGTGTTTTAGAAAAGGCTGCAGGTTGATAGGGGACTCCTACACAGCCGGTCAAGCAGTAGCCCCACACTAATACAACCAGAAGAATCATGCGGCGGCCTGTAGTGTGAGCAGCTACAGTGGCTGCTGAGTCGGCCATGGTAACCGAACGCGCATTTTGCGTGCAGCACTTACAAATCAAGGATGCATCTTGGCTGATACTTTTACACCCTGCTCCTACATAGGTGGGCATGTATTTACACAACTGAAGAAGATCTGGGCTGCCGGGCTAAAGCTTCAGAGTTAGTCTGTGGCAGTCGAGACATGGAGCACTTACAGTATTAAAGCTCTGAACTATAGCTTACTAAAACACAATAAGCATAACCAGTCAGTGGTGGATTTTCGATGCGTGCATAACCTCCCTGAAACCTTGCACAGAACAGATTCTGTGGTATGTCTCCCCCTTATTTACGCGTTAAACCTGAAGTTTCTATCTATTTCCTTGTTTACACCGAGTGCCAAACTCACTTTGTGAGCCTAAAAACACTTCTCGTGGTAAAAATTATGGCAGACCGTTATGTCCTTTAATAAGCGATGAAAGCGAATGGTTTATAATTAATAACATGCGCGCTCTTGTTTACACACTTTGAAAACGTGTTATTGTAAACTTAACTCTGTGATTTGAAGCTTGTTTACCCAGAAGTCATCTGAAACAAAAGGAAGCAAAGATCACAAAGGTATGGCTGGCAGCTGAGTTGATATCCTGTCTTCGTAAAATATTTGAGAACTTTTACATCAAACATCATCTATTTACTTACTTACGTAAAAAAAAACGACTCACCAGGCGTTTAGAGGTTTGTGTATAAACTAAACGCCAGCCTGAATATCGTAATAGCTAGACGTTCGCCGCTTGCCGGCCTAAAGATGTTAGCCTTTCTTCTTGTTCTTCTTCTTCTTCTTGTTCTTCTTCTTCTTCTTCTTCTTCTTCTTCTTCTTCTTCTTCTTCTTCTTCTTCTTCTTCTTTTTCTTCTTCTTCTTCTTTTTCTTCTTTTTCTTCTTCTTCTTCTTCTTCTTCTTCTTCTTCTTCTTCTTCTTCTTCTTCTTTTTCTTCTTCTTCTTCTTCTTCTTCTTCTTTTCTTCTTCTTCTTTCTTCTTTTTCCTTCTTCTTCTTCTTCTTCCTTCTTCTTCTTCTTCTTCTTTCTTCTTTCTTCTTCTTCTTCTTCTTCTTCTTTCTTCTTCTTTCTTCTTCTTCTTCTTCTTCTTCTTTCTTCTTCTTCTTCTTCTTCTTCTTCTTCTTCTTCTTCTTCTTCTTCTTCTTCTTCTTCTTCTTCTTCTTCTTCTTCTTCTTCTTCTTCTTCTTCTTTCTTCTTCTTTTTCTTCTTCTTTTTCGTCTTCTTCTTCTTCTTCTTCTTCTTCTTCTTTTCTTCTTCTTCTTCGTTCGTCTTCTTCTTCTTCTTCTTCTTCTTCTTCTTCTTCTTCTTCTTCTTCTTCTTCTTCTTCTTCTTCTTCTGCTTCGTTCGCCATTAAAAAGGCGATTGGCACGTTGTTTGTGTTTTAACACAAGCTGGGCCCAGTTCGTAAGATTTCATCAAATCCTAACTAGTCGACTTCAGGACATAGGTATTGAGTGGCGGGGAAGGGGGGGGGGTATGAATCGGTCTATTCTGTTTCCTCCAAAACAGTGCCCTAGAAACCACAGTCTGAACTCTTGGGTTTGAATGAGCACCGAGCAGATTGTGAAGATATATATCTTGTCTAACTGACAGGAGAACCGAAACTCCCACCTCAAAATAGATGCCATGCAATGTCCTGGGAAGTAAGGTCGGTCGGAGTGATGCTTACCACATCATCCATCGAGTACTGTTTGGTCTATGCAAAATAATACTTACATCAAACGTCTGATATGACACAGGGTGAGAAAAAGATCGTTTAAACTGTCTTTGATGTCTGTATTATTTATCCGTGTGGGTTCTTGGGCTCCATTGCGTGTGTGGGAAGAGGCCGGGGGAGGGGGGGGGACCAAGAATAGACCAACTGCTTGCCCAGAAGCATATCGTAATTATGGAGCCTCCTTCCAAGTCGGAGAACATTTGCCTCAGAGGAGAGAAACAAGCAGTCTGGCATATAAGTGAGTCAGATCTATGAAAATGATGTGCAATCAACACTCCGATTTTGGAACAGGACTAGAGTCCAACAAGTGGACGAACAACCAGAACCTGCCGCTGGAGTTTACAGCCGCTGAACGCCAGGAAGAAGAAGTCAGTATTTATCACGCTGTGGAGGTGGTGGGCCTGAAGATTCGAAGCCGTGTGGTTTGTGCAGTCGCCAGTGACTATCGATGTTAGTATTTCTAAGCTGGTCCCCGGGGGAAGAGAATCGCCATCTTCAAGGTCGTGCCGTGCATAGATTCGGCCGCATCAGGCGGCACGTACAGAGAAATCAAAATACAGTTTGAACTTTTAAGGGGTGACATTTTGTAGACCTGCACCATACTGAAGTTGAAAGTGGTATCTGTGATCTGCCCTGTTCGTCTATCATCCAGATACAGATTTTTGAATCTCAGGATAGTATGATCACTTTCAATAAATAGCAGCCTGGAGTCCATACACCAATCGACTGATCAGACACACTTGCACGTTTCCCCAAACACTTTAACCACCTAACTAAGGACAACGGGGCGTTAACCCCCCCCCCCCCCCCCACTCAAATCACCTCAATGTTTTCTTTTCGTCATCGCTCCTGCACTAGCTTACATGACTTTGTTTCCTTCTATTTTCGTTGCCTCTAATTTCCTGCCTTTTAGAAGTAGACGAACGTGTTCTAGCTAGCTATGTTCTAGCGTTCCTGTCGTTTCAGAATAAACTCTTGACACATTCAATTAAGTATGCGGTTTCGTTTTTTTTTTTTAACAAGATGGCAGACAGAAGAAGAGCGGCTTGTCGAACGCTTAAAACGCTAGGCTTTCAAACAAGAAACCCGGGTTCGAAACCTTTGTAAGGTTGGAGATTTATTTTATGTCGGGGGTAAGCATAAAATCAGCACCTGCACAGTCCGTGGCTACAGCACTAGCCATGCGACATTACATCCTCAGCTCAAAGACCCGCCTGCCTACACAGCAAAACTGGTACAATAGAGGGCAGTAATTGACAGTTTGGCTCTGGCACATAGACCCCAAACACACACATACACACACACATACACACACACACACACACATACACACACACATACACACACACATACACACACACATACACACACACATACACACACACATACACACACACATACACACACACACACACACACACATACACACACACATACACACACACATACACACACACATACACACACACATACACACACACACACATACACACACACACACACACACACACACACACACACACATTATTAACTGAACGTGTTGCCTCTAAGATAACATCAACTGACCACTGTTCTCACATACACAATTCTGTATTTGCGTATATTTGAATCCACATCGGAATTAATTTTCAAAAAAAAATGTATCATTCTACTTCTACTTCTTCGTAACATTCACCGGTTGTATATTCTCACGGAAAGTTATGGTTGTTCGTCCACTCCTGAACCAGAATTTTACATGCATATCAGCTTTGGCTTATTTGTATGTAGACAGCCTATTCTTTGCCTCTCATGAAGATGCACTCCGTATTTGAAGAAAACACCTGCAATTAGTCGTCTCCTATGACATGCTTGTAAAGGGGCAGTGGAACCATTCTGTGTTTTCCAAAACAGAGCCAAGGAGCCCACCCGAGCATTTCCAAAACAGAGCCAAGGAGCCCACCCGGGGATTTTCAAAACAGAGCCAAAGAGCCCACCCGGGGATTTCCAAAACAGAGCCAAAGAGCCCACCCGGGGATTTCCCAAACAGAGCCAAAGAGCCCACCCGGGGATTTCCAAAACAGAGCCAAGGAGCCCACCCGGGGATTTCAAAAACAGAGCCAAAGAGCCCACCCGGGGATTTCCAAAACAGAGCCAAAGAGCCCACCCGGGGATTTCCAAAACAGAGCCAAAGAGCCCACCCGGGGATTTCCAAAACAGAGCCAAAGAGCCCACCCGGGGATTTCCAAAACAGAGCCAAAGAGCCCACCCGGGGATTTCCAAAACAGAGCCAAAGAGCCCACGCGGGGAAGCTGTGGCTCAAAGTCGCAATTTGCTTTATTGAAAAATAAAACAACAAAAAAAAACTTCCTTCGCTGTCTATTCCAACAGTTAGGTTAATGTCGAGAATGACATCACAGCACTCGGGGCTTTCCCATCCTCATTATTCCAACATTATTCCATTTATTGTTATTTTTTATTATTAATATTGTTATTGTTATTATTTATTTATTATATTATTATTATTCAATTATTCCAACATAATTCGAAGAAATAACCGCACTATTTACGTTGTGGTCACGTTACGTTTTTTTTTTCCTTTTTAATCCCCAATGGGAGGAGTCGCTATGGCGAAGAAGTTTAACGCTCGCCGCGGATCGGAAGGTCGTGGGTTCGCTCCCTGGCAGAGCCAGGCTTTTAAAAAAATGACCTTGGCTCCCAGGACGACCTAGCCTTGAGTGGGTACCGGGTGCAGTCCGGGAAGTAAAGGCGGCGGGCGTGATGCTGACCACATTACCCATCTTGTGCCGACTGGTCTATAAAAATATAGGTCTAGCCCTATATGCCATATACACCTAAAGGCCCGGGAAAGGGTCCTTTACTTTGTTACTTATTCCAAATGGAGCAGAAAGTCATCAAATAACTCTTACTAAGTCGTTTTGTCCATCGCTATTGTATGCGGCTCCCATATGTCATCCTAATCTTTTTAACTTCACTGTCTAGCTCCCTTCTCTGTGTGTGTTTGGTCTGCCTGAATCTCTATACCCCTGTGGGTTCCAATGCAAAGACATTGTAGTTACATTGCTCAGATTTTCGCATCGTGTGTCCTGTCCAACGCCGGCGTCTTCTCTTCAACTATTGGTCCACTTTTGTCTCAGTCGATACATTTTATGTTACCTCGTCAAGCTGTTGCTGCGCGTCGCTGCGGCTAAGAGAAGACTGTTCGTATTTCAGATATCTAACTGTTTGACAGATATTAAAAGGAGGATGGCCATAGCAATGCAAAGATTAAACAGCCTTATAAGTCTATGGTTGAGAACCAGCAAGGAGATCAACATTATAATTTCGGAGCATGCTTCTTCCCCGGGCTACATACAGATGTAAGTCGTGGACTATTTTTCAGTCCTTAAGAAAGAGAATAGGGGCTTTTGAGCAGAAATGCTATAGAAAGATTCT
>CAJHNH020007612.1:60000-67500 GCA_905116865.2 Candidula unifasciata
TCATCAACACACACAAAAATCAAAACTGCAGGTTATGCAAAAGTTAATCACAAATATTTACTAAAAATTGTAATCATATGTTCAAATTTCCAAATATCATAAGCTTAGAGCCACGACTCACAATTAAAAATACTTTCATAACGACTACGCTTAGAGATAATTATAAATATTTTTAAAGACCATGCTTAGTTAATAATTATGTTTAACAACTTTGCGTATTATTATCTATTATTAATTAATAATAACGGAAACAGTTTTGCTTACTGTCTACTCGCTGTTAACGAATATCCTACAATTTCCCGAATGGTACCCTAGCGGCCAAAATTAAAACCGCACGCACTGTTGAAAACAATTGAGACCTTCATTCAACAGTGAGATGCTGCTATTCGTGAGCAACTGAGCAGTTAGTGTGCCCTCGGTGAGCTGTTTAACACGATACACTGTCGGCTTCCGAGCCCGCGCCTCGGCTCGTCTATTGCGAGTCTGCTAAAACTATAAGGTGGTAGATTACCTACGAGAACGTCGGTGGCTTTTGCTCTGGAGGGACTGAGTGCAGACGAGAGAAGAGGACACCTGGTTCTTGCTAAAATTAGGAGGGCAGGGGGGAGAAGTTGGCACTTGGATGCTGCGGTGGTCTGCAGTTCTTGAAGTGGCGCGAGGGGTGCTGTATTTAGGGAGAGGCAGGGTGGTGTGGCGGGACGAAGGAAACTAGGGTTGTATGTGTATGTTTGTTTTGTTATAGGACTTTGAATACATGGTTTTAACTCCTTCAGTCCAAAAACAACTAGTCTCACGTTTCTTTATATTTCTGAGGTATAGGTTCTGCCTTTAACTCTTTACTGACTTTCTCTGCGACAATAAAGACACCACGTGTGATTATCCCGTGTCCCTGTGCCGCAAATAACTGATTATCTGTTGTAATTTCTGCTACCTTAAATCCAAGCATACCAGAGAACTTTGGATATTTCTCGTCGTCTTCTTCTTATTATTATTATTATTCTTTCTTCTTCTTCTTATTCTTCTTCTTTTTCTTTTCCTTCTTCTTCTTTTTCTTCTTTCTTCTTCTTCTTTCTTCAAATTCTTCGTCGTCGTCTTCTTCTTCTTCTTCTTCTTCTTCTTCTTCTTCTTCTTCTTCTTCTTCTTCTTCTTCTTCTTCTTCTTCTTCTTCTTCTTCTCCTTCTTCTTCATCTATGCTCTTGTGGCCCCGGAAAAGTTACCAACAGATCCATGCAGTAAGACGGCGGTGCAGTAGATATATTACAGCCTACCTCTACTGTGAAAACAACACACTTACAAGAGGTTATTATTTAAACTTTTTCAGACCTAGGTGTGTTAAACTCCGAGTTTCTGCTATATGCTAGACGTTAGCAAAGCCGCCAATGTGCAGAGAGAGCTGAAACTGGATTCGCGAATCCAGACCAACTGTTTCTAAGCGGTGTTCCTGGGAACCACGGGGCGCTACCAGGGCTCGCCGGGGGTCTTGATAAGGACAGTGATAGCACAGAGGCTCATCCCAATCAATGCTGCCTTCTACTTTCTGAAATGTCATAAGATTCTAGTGCATAAATTCGAGAATTATAGTTGTCGACGAACCTACATTTGACTGTCAGATGTAAAGATCTAAGACTACAGCACTATCTGCAATAGAACACGTGACGGAAAGGGTGCTTCAAGATAATTTTCGGAGAAGTCAGAACTAACACAAGCTGCGAGATTCGCGTATGAGTGTGTTCTTTCCAATCAGAATCATAATAATGCACTTGTAAGTGTGTGTGTGTGTGTGTGTGTGTGTGTGTGTCCTGAGTGAGTGAGTGTTATTTGATTATTGCCCCAGAACCACACCCCTCCCCCGCTCCACCCTAACAAACGTATAATAAAAAAGCGACTAACTCATACGACATGCTTGTTAGGGAGGCAGTGGGCTTATTCTTGTTTTCTCTTCCACACCGGGGCCGTGCAACCCACACGGAAAGATCAAGTTAAACAAAGCGACTTAAAGAAAGTCGCAGCTATCTCTGTCTAACTTTACAACACACCTTACATTACAACACACCACACAAACGCCGTTTGAAGGGTGAACTGAGAAGAAGAAGAGAACTGAACGTACTGAAAACATGTAGATCAAGTTAAACAAAGCGACTTAAAGAAAGTCGCAGCTATCTCTGTCTAACTTTACAACACACCTTACAACACACCACACAAACACCGTTTGAAGGGTGAACTGAGAAGAAGAAGAGAACTGAACGTACTGAAAACATGTAGAGATCAGCAGCAATAGATACTCAATGTGTCAACGGGGTCACTATAGTCCTTTCAAGAAATCCTGCCCCTCTTTAAATATTTGTAACTCACTAACCGTTCGGTGTCAGTTGTTGACATGTGGCGCCTTGATAATCATGTCCTTGCACGAAATTGTTTTATATGCAAACAAACACATAGTTTCTATTCTTCCTTATTTGCACTATTTGAAAAAACAAAACAAAAACATGTACTGCAAACAATTAGCTTGCTTACAGATTACTGAGTAATGAAAACTTTATTTAAAAAAGTTACGTTCATGCATTTCATGTTCGTTTCGCTCTTCGGTGATTATTCTCCAGCATAAGCTTCGCGTGAGTTAGCTGAAGAAAATTTTTCATTGTATGCGAGAGAGGCTATCAAAATAATTACCACACTTTGCTGCACGTGGGAACTTATTTCCAAACTATCTCCACGCGGTGTCAATTACAATATTTTCTGTTATTTTAGTAAAAGTAAAGGGAAGATCCCTTTTCAACGCCTTAAGCGCATCGGGTATATGGGAAGAGCGTCCCATATTTTTACAGACCAGTCGGCACTATATGGGTAATGTGGTCAGCATTACGCCGGTCGTCTTTACTTCCCCAGGACAGCCATCATGTTACCCATTTTAGACTGGGTCGACCTGCGACGCCCTATACCATGATTAAAGTCCACGCAGCCAGCAGTGGGTTTCGATCTCGGTACGTTGGTATTACGAGTCGGACTCGCAACGCCTAAGCCACTGACGCCGCACTGTTATTTTAGTGGTACACACATAATTAGTCAAACAAAGATCGAAAAAAATCGTCGCCTTAGGAAAGCAGCACCTGTGCAGTTGTTAACAAATCACACGGACAAGAGAAATCTAAGGCCATATGCAAACATTTCTTGTTGATCCGTATAGGAGTTTTCAAGATATTTGTTAACGTGTGACGGCACGAGTTTTGAAAGGTACTATAATCAGCCGGGCAGATGGTCAGATGAATACGACTAAAGACTGGAAAGTTACACGTTCTGTGCAGACAGTAGTAGCAAGTCTGGACATGCGTGTACAATTACCTCGGAAATTGTTAAGTTCCGGGACTAGCAAATCTTTATAGAGAGGATAGGGGGAGCAATGAGCTACAGTACAGGCAAGTCGTGAGAGGGGAGTCCGCGGCCTGCAAAACTGCTAGCAGAGGAAGTGTCCGTGTAGGTGGTAATTACAGGATGCAAAGGAAACTCCACAGAGACGGCAAGTGGGAAGTAGGTTGTGAGAGGAAAAGGATATTTGAGTGTGAGAGTGTGACCGGGTTATCAACGTTTCAGAGGACCACTAGATAAAGTATGTAGAAGGGTCGGGGGTGAGTAGAAGAAGGAATGTCTTTGAATACAGAAGTTATCTGTTAGACGATCTCCGAGCACTAGCGGTGGTGCGTCACACTTGTGCAACCAAGGACTCACATTTTAGTTTGTTAAAAAAAAACTATGATGTCGTAAGACAAGGAGGGATCAAATTAGGAACTAAGAAATTAGAAAAAGACTGGGGCGGGTCACCATTCAGCTTGTTTATTAAAGAAGTAACAGATGAGACCATCTGATGGAAATGTCCTGGTACCAGATTCCACAGAGAGCCACGGCGAAAGAACATAATCAACACAGAGCACACGCATGGAACATGCGCAATATAGAAATGCTGCACCAAGCACAGTCTCACAGAAATGACGATTTTCTTTTTTTCTTGTTCTTCTTTCTTTTCTTGTTCTTCTTCTTCTTCTTCTTCTTCTTCTTCTTCTTCTTGTTCTTCTTCTTCTTGTTCTTCTTCTTCTTCTTCTTCTTCTTCTTGTTCTTCTTCTTCTTCTTCTTCTTCTTCTTCTTCTTTTTCTTCTTCTTCTTCTTCTTCTTCTTCTTCTTCTTCTTCTTCTTCTTCTTCTTCTTCTTCTTCTTCTTCTTCTTCTTCTTCTTCTTCTTCTTCTTCTTCTTCTTCTGTTGAAAGATGGTCAACTTTGAAAACTAATTTGCTGTATCATTAGTCAGAGAGCGTCTTTCGCTTGCGGCTTGGGTTTAAGTGGAAACAATCTCACTAAATAGCAGGTTGATTAATCATGATATGATAAATTATAATTCCAGAAATGTGCTTTCAAAGTGTTTAGACTTCAAGTCACTGGTAGTCTATAGAGAAGGCGTTTTAAGCAGCCACGGATGAATCACCTACTGATGAATCACCGAAGTGCAGCATGTGATCTCATTCAAGGTTAATAGAAACATATCATTCTTTTTTTAAATCAAATGATTTTGCTTCGGTGAGGGCGCAGCCTGGAAATGATTACAATTTCTGGGTTGGGGCGCAGGGTTCCTAAACCTCAGGGTTCTGGCGCTCCTGGGAAGTACCCTTTACTGAAATCCTTCCAATGTTTGTACATTCATCCTTTATTCTTTTTTTTTTTTTTTTTTTTTTACTATCTAGTGCAATTGAGCCATTGTGGTCTAGTGGTTAGTGCGCTGAAACAGTGGTGCCGGTTCAATTCCCAGTCTTAGCATGACTACCTGTTTCTAGAAGTACATCAAATACCCGTGACATATAGGACCTAGGCCTCTTTTTTTCTGGCGGTGCGCGACGGTAGGCTTAACTGTTTTCAGGGCTTTTGTAATAGCCTTTTTCTAGTGAGTACCGGCACTTTTTTAGTACACGCTTAGGGGAGTAAAAGTGATTTAAACCATTGTTCGCTCTTTCGAGCGTATTTTGTGTTTACAGAGCCAGGCCTATATTTTCTAGACCGATCGGTACAAGATGGGTCACGTGGACAACATCACGTGACCTGGCTTTAAGTCCCCGTACTTTACCTGGTGGGAGCAGACGTGGTGTAGCTGCACGACGCTCGCTTCTCATCGGAAGGTCGTGATTTCGAGTCCGGACGCATCCGGACTTTTTGTCAAAGATGACATTGGTGGCCAGGTCTTGACTGGGTACCGGGTGCAGTCCTGGGAAGTAAAAGCGGCCGGTGTGCTGTTGACCACATCACCCAACTAGTGCAGATTAGTCTATCAAATATAGATCTAGCCCTACATGCCAAATGCGCCTGCAAGTTTGGAAAAGGGTCCTTTACTTTACCTACTGTATCTGGTACCCATATTAAGATGGGTCGACCTGGAAAGCAAGGTAATGTTTGGTGGTGGAGTCAGGGGCAGCATTCGTGTTATTCAGGTGAGACTGGACCTAGATAGTGTTTATTTAGGTGAGACTGGACCTAGATAGTGTTATTTAGGTGAGACTGGACCTAGATAGTGTTATTTAGGTGAGACTGGACCTAGATAGTGTTATTTAGGTGAAACTGGACCTAGATAGTGTTATTTAGGTGAGACGACCTAGATAGTGTTATTTAGGTGAGACTGAACCTAGATAGTGTTATTTAGGTGAGACTGGACCTAGATAGTGTTATTTGGGTGAGACTGGACCTAGATAGTGTTATTTAGGTGAGACTGGACCTAGATAGTGTTATTTAGGTGAGACTGGACCTAGATAGTGTTATTTAGGTGAAACTGGACCTAGATAGTGTTATTTAGGTGAGACTGGACCTAGATAGTGTTATTTAGGTGAGACTGGACCTAGATAGTGTTATTTAGGTGAGACTGGACCTAGATAGTGTTATTTAGGTGAGACTGGATCTAGATAGTGTTATTTAGGTGAGACTGGAACCTAGATAGTGTTATTTGCCGAGAAAAACCACACAACAGAAAGGGGCTGTTGGGGTTGGTTCTACAACGTCCTGCAAAGGATACGCAACTAACCTATTCCAATTAGCTGAGCTTTTAAAAAAAAATAATAAATATTAATACCTAAAGGAGTTCAACAAAGACACTTCGCGTTACAAATAAAGTTAAGGACCCTTTTCCACTCCTTTGGGTGTATAGGGCATATAGGGCTAGACCTATATTTTATAGACCCAACGGCTCAAGATGGGTGATGTGGTCAGCGTCACACCGGCCACCTCTACTTCCCGGGACTGCACCCGGTACCCACTCAAGGTTGGTCTACCTGGGAGCAAGGGTCATTTTTGAAAAAAGTCCTGCTCGCCAGAGAGCGAACCCACGACCTTCCGACCCGGTACCCTACTCAAGGCTGGATCTACATGATAGCAAGGGTCATTATTAAAAAAAAAAAGTCCGGCTCCTCCAGGGAGCGAACCCACGACCTCCCGATCCGCAGTACAAGTAGTTCAGCTAATAATTTTGATACAAGGAGATACTTTACGAAGTATTTGTAACAGACGACAGCAATGATGTTACTTATCTTTCAAATGATCAAGTAACTATGGCGAGTTGGCTGGTACTCACAGAGTTTTAAAAAAAGGCATCATCGGGCACTCCTAACCGCTACATCATAAACAGGGGCATAACAATAAAGGCAGACCCTAAACAAGACAAGAATAGGAGACTAGAGAATGACGTTAAAATGATAAGGAAGCCAAGGACATGGGTGTCAGCTGCATGCAATAGGAAAGAATCGAACCAGTTGGCGGGACCTGATTGAGAGTCTATGCTCCATTGGGGGGACACAAGGCAGAAGAAGTAACGGCCACACAAGACTGCTTGAACCTGCAGCCCAATGCGGATAAGGATTCTTAAATAACTACACATTGCTTGTTTGGTCTGTTCTACCTCAGTGCTAAAACTGCAGCACTCAGGGCGGACACTAATTACATTATTAGAATGATTTGATGTTGTCTCAACAAATTATGTATGTATGTATGTATGTATGTATGTATGTATGTATGTATGTATGTATGTATGTTTGTTTGTATGTATGTATGTATGTATGTATGTATGTATGTATGTATGTATGTATGTATGTATGTATGTATGTATGTATGTATGTATGTATGTATGTATGTATGTATGTATGTATGTATGTATGTATGTATGTATGTATGTATGTATGTATGTATGTATGTATGTATGTATGTCTGTATGTATGTATGTATGTATGTATGTATGTATGTATGTATGTGATGTATGTATGTATGTATGTTATGTATGTGTGTATGTATGTATGTATGTATGTTTGTTTGTAATGTATGTATGTATGTATGTATGATGTATGTATGTATGTATGTATGTATGTATGTATGTATGTATGTATGTACTGTATGTATGTATGTATGTATGTATGTCTGTATGTATGTATGTATGTATGTATGTATGTATGTATGTATGTATGTTCTGTATGTATGTATGTATGTA
>CAJHNH020007612.1:72500-262364 GCA_905116865.2 Candidula unifasciata
AGCAGCAGCATAAGCAGAAGGGGGTAGAAGAAAAATTTACCTATGGGTACCACAGAAAACAATAAAGAGAAATGAGAATTATATTACACACGAGACAACAAACACATATACAACTGTAGTCACACAGGGCTGCGACCCCTTGACATGTACACGAACAAGTAAGTGATAAATACATAGATGTCTCGGATCATGAAAGGCTCTAGTCACGAACCAAATCAGCCTACGAACACCATCTCCAAACATATTTTGTCTCTACCTGCGAACAATGCCTAAGTGAACGAGCGCACAAATTCACTTTGGCGCTATGTTTTCGGCTAGAGAATAGCATCAGTTGTACTCCGTGTCATCATTGTTGTTGTGTTGTTCTCTGTGTTAGTGACAATGGTATAAAGAAGCCTAAGTGTATTATAGTAGAACCGAAGAAGAAATAATAACCAAACATGAGAATTGTGTTCCTGTTTCTGATCTCATTCAGCAGTACTACATGGCTAAATCTATGATATGTACTATTTTCAAGAACATAGATGCGCTAAAGACGGTTGGTGTGGCTAAAGCAGTCACTATATTAACGAAGCCAACATTTCAGGAGAAGAAGCGGAAACATTATAGCAAGTCACCAAGCCAGCAATCGGACCATTTCCCAGGATAAACTAGAGAAGAAAAACACCACAAACATCTACTGTGTTAAAAAGTTAGTTGCGTTTCCTTTACAGGACGTTGCAGAACGAACTCCAGCCATTTTTTTGGGCTGTTATGATTTGTCAAGGCTAATTTACGTCCAGTAGTTTGCCATTGCTTTTTTTCACGGTCGGCTTCTTGATACCACTGTCAAAACAACGCGAAGCGTAAGACCAGCAGCTGGGATATAACCCGGCACCCCGGTATTACGAAGTGCGTTCGCAACGTCTAAGCCACAGACGCCGACACCTACACCGTTGCCTTACGTAATTATGGAAGGGGACCCTCTTTCGAATGAGCATCCTTTTTCCTCTTTAACCTCAACAATCTGCTGTCCCTAGAGCCGCCAACCACAATGGTAGTTTTACTGTAAATGTTACATTATCTATTACTGCAAAACTCCACTGTGCGTGGAGTTCATCATCATTATGTGCCCTGTCAACTGCCGTAGGCGCTCATGCATCTCCACAGATCACGATCTCTGATTGCCTGGAACAGCTCTCTTGATGATATCCCTCCATGCCATCGTTTCAGCCCATCCAGCATCATCTCTCTTGGTCTGCCTCTACCCCTTTTTCCACAGATCTTTTCAGTTGTCAAAATGTTCTCCAGTGTCTCTCTTCTCATTATGTGGCCAAAGAACAGCGTTTGTCTCTTTCTGTGAGGTGCGTGGAGTTACTTTCATCTTTGTCCTAGTGCATGCGGTTGTTGTTGGCAATTAAAGAGCCGATAGATTAGCCGGCCCTGTCTTAGTTACAGAGGACAGCCCATGGATCAAGCAGACATTGTTAATGCCATTGGAGAGGTCGGAAGATCGGAGGATTTTGGGAGCAGCACATCCACATCTTTGCTAAAAGGGCAAGAATTGGGAGTAAAGATCAGTACAATCAGGCACAATAAGCACACCGGACGCATGAGAAGTATTGTCAACCAACATAGGACTGGGACTATCGACCGCAGGACGCTGATGTATATGTTAAAGGGGGAAATCGGAGCACCGATGGACGTGTCCGGAGTGCCGTGAAGAAAACCCAAATCATAACTCATAACATTATCTATTGTTGTCACAAATTAAATCCATAAAAATGTCATACACACACACACACAAACACACAAACACACACCCACCTACCCACACACACGCACGCGCGAGCAGAAACACACGCACGAGCACGCACACACACACTCGTGCACACACACACGCACAGGCGTGCACACACACAATATGTTTGTGGGACGGACGAACGGATTCATTGGATTTGCATTGACTTCAATAGGAAAAATGGTTTCAGCTTGTGAGCAGAAATTTTCGCAAACGGATTTTAAAAAAAAAACGAATTAGGTTCGTAAAGCCCGGACAATTTAAATATATGTTAATAATCTTCTTAATCTAAAAATGCAGCCCCCTCCTCACCCCCACCCCCATGTTAATGACTGGTGACGCAAGAGGCAAGGTGACGCTAGACGAACATTTCGTTGACCAATCGTCACTTGGGGGGGGGGGGGGAGGGGGAAGTGTGCTCAATGCATCTGAACCACATCTTATGTTGCTTATGATACACACACATACACACCCACACATATACACACACAGACCCAGACACACACATACACACCCACACATATACACACACAGACCCAGACACACACATACACACCCACACATATACACACACAGACCCAGACACACACATACACACCCACACATATACACACACAGACCCAGACACACACATACACACCCACACATATACACACAGACCCAGATACACACCCACACATATACACATACAGACCCAGAAACACACCCACACATACACACATGCACACACAAACCCACACATTCACACTCACAGTCAGACACCCACACATACACCAACACGATTTCAATGGTAAAAATAGACCGATATATTGAAACAAATATGTGTATAATGTATTAAATTGTTCTCTTTCTTCACCTATAGTAAAAGATTAGAGAAAGCAAAAACAGAACTGGCCAGCTTTTGCAAGAAAACAATATCAGGTGGTTTGAAACCTTTCAGTTGGTGCATCCATTGCATATATGGCAAGACCCCCTTCCCCTCTTTTGTCATGTCTGTCTGTCTGTCTGTCTGTCTGTCTGTCTGTCTGTCTGTCTGTCTGTCTGTCTGTCTGTCTGTCTGTCTGTCTGTCTGTCTGTCTGTCTGTCTGTCTGTCTGTCTGTCTGTCTGTCTGTCTGTCTGTCTGTCTGTCTGTGTGTATGTGTGTATGTATGTATGTATGTATGTATGTATGTATGTATGTATGTATGTATGTATGTATGTATGTATGTATGTATGTATGTATGTATGTATGTATGTATGTATGTATGTGTGTGTGTGTGTGTGTGTGTGTGTGTGTGTATGTATGTGTGTGTGTATGTATGTATGTATGTATGTATGTATGTATGTATGTATGTATGTATGTATGTATGTATGTATGTATGTGTGTGTGTGTGTGTGTGTGTGTGTGTATGTATATGTGTGTGTGTATGTATGTATGTATGTATGTATGTATGTATGTATGTATGTATGTATGTATGTATGTATGTATGTATGTATGTATGTATGTATGTATGTATGTATGTATGTATGTATGTATGTATGCATGTATGTATGTATGTATGTATGTATGTATGTATGTATGTATGTATGTATGTATGTATGTATGTATGTATGTATGTATGTATGCATGCATGCATGCATGCGTGCATGCGTGCGTGCGTGCGTGCGTGCGTGCGTGCGTGCGTGCGTGCGTGCGTGCGTGCGTGCAAACTGTGAGTCGCCGCTATCATGTCCCAGTCCTTGATGAAGAAAGTAAGCACCCATGAGTTGAAATGCTATAGAATCACAAAGGAAAAGGAGGAGGGGATGATAAAAGAAAAATATATTTCCATTATTTATTTATTTATTTTTTTTTTTTTTTTTGCAAATGGTCTATATTTTAAAGTTTTCTGAGATTAGCTCGTGTAATCTTGAGGTTTGAGGTTTGAACAACGGATCAACATCATGGCACACGGATAGTAACTTAAAATTGCTCCGTTCTTCTTCAACTCTGACTCCGAAGAAGCTCAGCACAGAAAAAAAAAGAGGAGTCAAAGAAGAATAGGAGGACGGAGAGGATCAATAAGTGGGAAAATAAATGAGGGCTGTACACTTCGCATTGAAACAGCAGTATTTGCTGTAAGACTACAGTCCCTTTCAAAAGTCGTGTATTCACACTTTAACAAATATCTCGAAAGCTTCTCTACGGATCAGTTCGACGTCTAAGGATTTCCGCGTCCTCATGACTGTATATTTAACAATTGCACAGGTCCTACTATTTTCTTAAAGTGACAATCTCTTTGATTGTTATCATCTATGTACCCTGGAAATCGTTTACTTATAAACCACACAAATGGATGTTGTTTTGGAAATCATTACCCACATGCAGCCATGCGTAGTGATTATTTTAATAACCTATCCTGCATGTTTTGAAAGAGACAGAAAGATTACTTATCACAAACATCAGAAAGAGACAGTCATCGTAATCGGTCATATTTTAAGAAATTTGAGACTGGAACATGCTGTGACCAAAAATTTATGAAAAGAGGGTCCTTGACAGGGTTTTGTCACGAAATGAAAGGGTGTCAACACACGAACCGAAACAGGCAGGTGCGGATTCCAGATATTGGAGAGGCATGATCGCCCACCCCCGTTGGCAAAACACTTGACGATGATCCCGCATACAATGAAATATTTTGTTCATTTATTTCAAGGGAGGCTGGCGCAGAAAGTCCTCGTTTCTTACATTCATTACCTCTAAAGAACAAACATGTTTGATCTGATGATTTGAAAATTTCGTGTCACTGTTACTGTAAACATACAAAATTAAAGCTTTAAATCGGTGTTTGTTTGTTGTTGTTGTTTTCATACCGCAAATAAGACAAAACTATGTTTATTTTTATTAAAATAATTTTTATACAATGGCATGATTTTAACACGTTGCCAACTAAATTTTAACAATTTATATACCCAATGGTTACTAAGTTGCAAATTTTTTAAGTTAACACAACTTTTGAAACGGACTTTAACATTACTTTAAACACCTACAACAGTAATTTGAGTTCTGAAAGCAACACTCGAACGAAGCTCTCACATCCTGAGGGAAAGGTGGGGGGGGGGGGGGGTTTTAATTATTAGACCTAGCTATGTATGACTTATCTGTGTTGTCTACTGAATCCCAGAAAACATATAGTCTGGGTTACAGGAATGTAGCGAGGAGGTGTTTGTCTTCTTTGTCTACATCTCGGACGGATACGAACGTTTCGTCTAGTCGTGTTGTGTTTTGTTTCTTTTTTCCAGTGGTCACCTGACCAACACAGCTTTTGATAGCCCCTTTGCGAGGCAGTAAATGAGTGGAATGTTTATTTTCTCTGCAGTCTCTGAATACAAGTAATCGTTGAACACTTGTATTTAAATGGCTATCTAAAGTGTACAGTTTGTGCGCTTTCCTATCGAGCGAGAGGCCCTGAGTACAGTCCGGAGAATTGGTACTGTCTGGTTATGCGACGCAACGTCACTAGCTGGGGCTTACGATACGATCATAAACAACTTTCCGTGAGGCAATCATCGATAACTATTTTAATTAGGCTACTGAAGGCACCATAGTAACTATTAAATTATTTATTATATTACTTTACATTAACTAGAAAAGATGGACATAGTTCTCTAACCGACCAATTACAGTCGACCATGGTTAGACCTAACGTCACCAGAATCAGGGGCAGATAATTGCCACGATGTTCTTGGAAATGTCCTGGAAGGGAAAGGCGACAAGAAATCTGTGGTTTCTCATTATGCGTGAAAGCATAGCCCTTTACAGCAAAGACGTCATTGGTGGGAACGCGAAATGAAATGGGTGGAAAGGAACTTTAAAAAAAAAAGTAAAAGACACTTTCCCATGTCTTCAGGCGTATTGGGTATATAGGGTTAGACCATCACACCCACTGCCTTTGATTCCCAGCAATGTACCTGGTACCCTTTCAAGGTTGGGTCGACCTGGGACCCAAGATCATTTCTGAAGAAAATCCGGTCCCTTTGAAACAGAATGGTGAATCAAAAACTAAACTTTGCAGGTAGACGGGCTTCATCAATGTGAATGAATGAATTAATCAAGAGTTGGCATCACCGCACTCGGGGCATTCCCACACATGCTCCGTCTCTTTCTTCGGTGGCTAACGAAGAGCTGATGTGTTAATAGTACCAGTTGCAATCTGATTAAAAGTCCGCCTCAGTCTCTCCTTGAATGAAAGTCCGCCTCAGTCTCTCCTTGAATGAAAGTCCGCCTCAGTCTCTCCTTGAATGAAAGTCCGCCTCAGTCTCTCCTTGAATGAAAGTCCGCCTCAGTCTCTCCTTGAATGAAAGTCCGCCTCAGTCTCTCCTTGAATAAAAGTCCGCCTCAGTCTCTCCTTGAATGAAAGTCCGCCTCAGTCTCTCCTTGAATGAAAGTCCGCCTCAGTCTCTCCTTGAATGAAAGTCCGCCTCAGTCTCTCCTTGAATGAAAGTCCGCCTCAGTCTCTCCTTGAATGAAAGTCCGCCTCAGTCTCTCCTTGAATGAAGTCCGCCTCAGTCTCTCCTTGAATGAAAGTCCGCCTCAGTCTCTCCTTGAATGAAAGTCCGCCTCAGTCTCTCCTTGAATGAAAGTCCGCCTCAGTCTCTCCTTGAATGAAAGTCCGCCTCAGTCTCTCCTTGAATGAAAGTCCGCCTCAGTCTCTCCTTGAATGAAAGTCCGCCTCAGTCTCTCCTTGAATGAAAGTCCGCCTCAGTCTCTCCTTGAATGAAAGTCCGCCTCAGTCTCTCCTTGAATGAAAGTCCGCCTCAGTCTCTCCTTGAATGAAAGTCCGCCTCAGTCTCTCCTTGAATGAAAGTCCGCCTCAGTCTCTCCTTGAATGAAAGTCCGCCTCAGTCTCTCCTTGAATGAAAGTCCGCCTCAGTCTCTCCTTGAATGTTGAATATCTTCAGCAACTTATAACGATAAGAGATTTCTACATTAAACACACACACACACACACACACACACACACAGAGAGAGAGAGAGAGAGAGAGAGAGAGAGAGAGAGAGAGAGAGAGAGAGAGAGAATAATTTTGCAGTTCACTGACTGAAATCTCCTTCTGGTCGAAACGTCGATCAAAGCGGAAAAGAAAACGAAAAACGAAAAGGTTTGCCGTGAGGAACAACAATTAAAATATTTGATATTTCAATTTATCTGTCAAAGGATAATTTCAAATCGGCATACTGGAATCTGCATGATGCAAGTGATTTTGATAAACAGGGATTAGGCTGAACAAACGTCAGGTTTTCACCGGGCAGTCCCGGCGGCAATTGTCCCGTTTGTTTTTGGCATATCCGGCGGTCCCGTCGGTACTCAAAGCGCCAATTGTCCCGTTTGTTTTTGGCATATCCGGCGGTCGCGACGATACTCAAAGCGCCCATTGTCCCGTTTGTTTTTGGCATATCTGGCGGTCCCGTTGGTACTCAAAGCACCCATTGTCCCGTTTGTTTTTGGCATATCCGGCGGTCCCGTCAGTACTCAAAGCGCCAATTGTCCTGTTTGTTTTTGGCATATCCGGCGGTCGCGACGATACTCAAAGCGCCCATTGTCCCGTTTGTTTTTGGCATATCTGGCGGTCCCGTTGGTACTCAAAGCACCCAATTGTCCCGTTTGTTTTTGGCATATCCGGCAATCCCGTCGGTACTCAAAGCGTCAATTGTCCTGTTTGTTTTTGGCATATCCGGCGGTCGCGACGATACTCAAAGCGCCCATTGTCCCGTTTGTTTTTGGCATATCCGGCGGTCCCGTCGGTACTCAAAGCACCCATAGTCCCGTTTGTTTTTGGCATATCCGGCGGTCCCGTCGGTACTCAAAGCGCCAATTGTCCTGTTTGTTTTTGGCATATCCGGCGGTCGCGACGATGCTCAAAGCGCCCATTGTCCCGTTTGTTTTTGGCATATCCGGCGGTCCCGTCGGTACTCAAAGCACCCATTGTCCCGTTTGTTTTTGGCATATCCGGCGGTCCCGTCGATACTCAAAGCGCCAATTGTCCCGTTTGTAGCTGAAGTTCTTAGAATTTATTGTCCTAGATACTAGTTGTGTGTGAAATGTGTTGATGAGAATTATCAGTTGTAACATTTTTGTTACATTGCAGTTAAGGAGAATATTGTTTCGTTTATTTCTTGGCGGCAATACGAGCGGCAAGCGAGCTATTAACCCGTTGACCCTGGTGACCTAGAACAAAATTGGGTTCGGGGAGGGGAGAGAAATATGGTGTGTGGTGATTAAACTGACATGATTGCGATGTCAAAATGATAATAAAATGTCCCATTTTAAGCTCATGCTATTGTGGTCACCACAACTGTGGTTAACGTACTGTGTCAGTCACCCTTTCTTTAAACTATTCGCAGAGACGCTGTGATCAAGAAACACAGGCAAGAACAACGCCACCCCAAGCCATTGGTAAAGAAATAACTAGCTGCACATAAGAGATCTTCATGGCGCTTCAAACTAAAACAAACAACGTAACTGCACTCATGCGGAGGGAATTACCAAAAGGGCTTGTTGGCATAGACCCTCTCTGAATCCAGGGAGTATGTTTGGACGCTCTCGTCGATGACAGACAATAGAACGGAATTGACCAAGAGATGTGGATTAGCGAGAAGTAAATCTGACAAAAAGACTCACGATTGTAGAATGTAAATATGTCTGAAATAAGGAAAATACATTGAAAGTTATAAAAACAGAACTAAGGCTGGAGACAAACAGTTTCAGTTCCACTGTCTGAGATAATGCTACATTTTTGACAAAGCTGCTTGTAAAGTTTAGAGCATGGAGTAAAAACAGGTAGGTCGGTTTAATAGTTGTGCCAGGCCTTTAATGTTTGTTCCAGGTGGTCGGGGCTTTCATGAACAGCAAGCTACATTCGCGATTAACCGGCGTGTGTTTCATTACGCAATTAGGGAAGAACAAGAGGACTTTTGTGAGGGGTGTGGCTCATTCATTGTGAAAATATTGCCTGCCAGGCTGCTTCCTGCAAATCTCGGCAGTTAATAGCCCTTTCAAATGACCTTTGAGCCAGGAGTTCACGTCTGCACAATGGGGTCAGGGTCTTTTTCACTTCTGCTGAACAGAGAAACAGGTCAAGGTGTTGATTCATTGTCTATACGTTTGGTGAGCCTCTGCAAGGAAAGTTGTCTATAATTGATCGCCAATACTTTCTGTCTTTCGACCTGGCTGTAATAACTCTCTGACTGCTGTTGGTCCATCTTTTGAGATTATCTTACCACTTGAACAATCGTCTACCCATTGGCTGTCTGTCTTCAACTACTCCCTCAAGAGGATCAACGTACGTTTTTTTCCCCTTCCAATTTACTAGGTAATAAGTCTTTATAATAACTTGGTGCAGTGCTTGATTTGATGCCACTAAGAAACAAACGAAATTCAGATAGAAAAGAAACCGTCCTCGATAAAGAAGGCCGTCAGGCGGCTGAAAGAGGACAAAGCTTGACATCTGTGTTTTCTTTTTTTCCAAGTTCCAAGCTCCAAGCTTGATTTGCGTATAGGCCACATTTTAGTACTAACAAATTCGTGTGTTTAAAACCAGTCTATCTATTTAATGACATGATTATTGATTCTGCATTGGGAAATCAAGGAACAAACTGTTGTAAGTTACAACTTTGAACATTTTCGATGAGAATATATTTTATGTGATCTTACAAACATATTCTTTATTATTTCTTTCAATAAAAATTAAACGACAATATATTTCCATTATAAATATTTTTACAAGTGGTATATATTTCAATGTATATATAAATTGAGAGGCATACGATGGACTCCATTCACCATGCTTGAGGACCTTGATTTTGCAGATGATATAGCACCCCTATAACATAAACATGAACATATACAAGAAAAATGTAACAGACTACACAGCACAGCAGAAATGGTGGGATTGAGAATAAATACAAAGAAAACTAAGATCATGACAAGCGGTCCAAACCAACAACCAGTGACCATAAATAACCAAACACTTGAAAATGTAGAACATGTCACATATCTTGGCAGTGTGGTGTCCCTGCCGGGAGCGACCGAAGAGGACATACAGTCACGTCTGAACAAAGCTAAAGCTGCTTTTGGAAGGATGAGTCATATTTGGAAATCCAACAATTACTGCAGAGGAACGAAACTCCGACTCTACAAGAGCATAATTTTGCCAGTTCTTCTTTATGGAGCGGAATGCTGCAGAATGACCAAAAAGGATGCACACAAGCTGTCCACCTTCCACCACACATGTCTACGTAGAATTATCAAAATTGTGTGCTATACCCTGATGGGGTATAACTTACTACTACTACTACTACTACTAATTCTTGCTTTTAAAGATGCAAAATTATTGGTTGTGTCATCAAAAGATATGCTGCGCAACATGTCCCTTTCTACACACATGATGCTTAGGGCAAAGGTTTTTGAAAAATATAATAAAAGAAAATTGCATTAAAAGATATTAAAAGAAACTTGCATTTGTTGGGGAAAAAATGCATTTCCTAAGGTTCTTGAAGACTGTGAGGCCCTTAGAGGTAGCTAAATTAACTTAAACTTAAATCCAGCTTATACCTAAATCCAGCTTATACCTAAATCTAGCTTAAACCTATATTTACCTTATACCTTAATCTACCTTACACCTAAATCTACCTTATACCTAAATCTATCTTATACCCAAATCCAGCATATACCTAAATCTAGCTTTAACCTATTTCCAACTTATACATAAATCTACCTAAATCTACCTTACATCTTATTCTATCTTACACCTTAATCTACCTTATAACTAAATCTACCTTATACCTAAATCTACCTTATACCTAAATCCAGCTTATACATAAATAATTTACCTTATACATAAATCCAGCTTATACCTAAACAATCAACCTTATACCTAAATCCAGCATACATCTAAATCTTGCGTATACCTAAATATAGCTTATACCTAAATCAAGCTTATACATAATTCCAGCTTATACCCAAATCAGCTTATACCTAAATCTAGCGTATACCTAAATCCAGCTTATACCTAAATCAGCATATACCTAAATCTAGCTAAATCTAGCTTATACCTAAATATACCTTACAGGTAAATCCAGCTTATACATAAATCCAGCTTACACCTAAATACAGCTTATACCGAAATCCAGCTTATACCGAAATCAAGATTATACCTAATTAATCTACCTTAAACTAAATCCAGCTTATGCCTAAATATACCTTATACTGAAATCCTGCCTAAACCTAAATATACGTTATACCTAAATCCGGCTTATTCCTAAATATACCTTATACATAAATCCAGCTTATTCCTAAATATACCTTATACCTAAATCTAGCTTATACCTAAATCCAGCTTATACCTAAATCCAGCTTATACTGAAATCCAGCTTATATCTAAATCCAGCTTACACATAAATCCAGCTTATACCTAAATCTAGCTTATACCTAAATATACCTTACAGGTAAATCCAGCTTATACATAAATCCAGCTTATACCTAAATACAGCTAATATCTAAATCAAGCTTATACTTAAATATACGTTATACCTAAATCCGGCTTATTCTTAAATATACCTTCTACCTAAATCCAGCTTCTACTTAAATCCAGCTTATACCTAAATCCAGCTTATACCGAAATCCAGCCTGTACCGAAATCCAACTTATACCTCACTAATCTACCTCATAACTAAATCCAGCTTATACCTAAATATACCTTATACCGAAATCCAGCTTAAACCTAAATATACATTATACCTAAATCCAGTTTATTCCTAAATATACCTTATACCTAAATCCAGCTTATACCTAAATCCAGCTCATACTGAAATCCAGCTTATACCTAAATGCAGCTTATACATAAATCCAGCTTATACCTAAATCAAGCTAATACCTAAATCCAGCTTATACCTAAATCCAGCTTATACCTAAATCCAGCTTATACCTAAATCCAGATTATACCTAAATCCAGCTTATACCGAAATCTAGCTTACACCTATATTCAGCTTATACATAAATCCAGCTCATACATAAATCCAGCTTATACCGAAATCCAGCTTATACTTAAATATACGTTATACCTAAATCCGGCTTATTCTTAAATATACCTTCTACCTAAATCCAGCTTCTACTTAAATCCAGCTTATACCTAAATCCAGCTTATACCGAAATCCAGCCTATACCTAAATCCAGCTTATACCGAAATCCAGCTTATACCTAAACCCAGCTTATACATAAATCCAGCTTCTACCTAAATACACCTTATACCTAAATCCAGCTTATACCGAAATCCAGCTAATACCTAAATCCAGCTTATACCGAAATCCAGCTTATACCGAAATCCAGCTTATACCGGAATCCAGCTTACGCCTATATTCAGCTTATACAAAAATCCGGCTTATACATAAATCCAGCTTATACCGAAATCCAGCTTATACCTAAATCAGCTTATACCTAAATCCAGCTTATACCGCAATTTAGCTTATACCGAAATCCAGCTTATACCGAAATCCAGCTGATACCTAAATCCAGCTTATACTCAAATAATCCAGCGTATACAAAGATAATAGAGCTTATATTTAAATACCAATTGTCACCATTATTAAGATACCCAAACATAACTATGGGTGCAAAGAGACAGATTTTTAATGGCACAATTATTCAAACATTAAGATACCAGTGCCAAACATGGACACTATTTAAAGCCCATATACGCACAATCACTACCTGCGAGATGAGGTGCCTGAGAAAAGCAGCCAATCTAACCATCCGAGATCGAGTGAATTTTAAAACTATCAGGCAAATTGTGGTAACGACACCTTGTACTAGATTCATCGAGAAACAGCAGATCAAGTGGTTTGGCTATCTTGTTAGAATGCCGCAAGATCAAATACCACCACAAGCACTACATCTCAGAAGATCAGCTACAAGAGCAAGAGGACGGTCGTGGAAATCATGGATCGACAACAGTAAAGACACTCTACGCCTTCACAGCATGACAATAGCCAGTGGCAGCCAACGTGCACTGGATCGCAAATTAGTTCTCTCCACGACGCTTAACAGCAGAAGTGGTTTATGATGATGATACCTAAATAATCCAGCTTATACCTAAATAATCCAGCTTATACCTAAATAATTCAGCTTATTCCTAAATAATCTAGCTTATTCCTAAATAATCCAGCTTATATATAAATAATCCAGCTTATACCTAAATAATCCAGCTTATTCCTAAATAATCCAGCTTATATATAAATAATCCAGCTTATACCTAAATAATCCAGCTCATATATAAATAATCCAGCTTATACCTAAATAATCTAGCTTACATCTAAATCTAGCTTATACCCCCTCTCGCACCAACCCCGAGGCTTTATCCCACATTTAATTTAATCAACTTAGTGTTTGACGGTACAAATAAAATGTTTGCCCGCACATATATTTCGTTCAACACTGTCCGCCCAAGACTGGTTCAGCTAGAGGAAACCTGTTCTTTCATCAAGTGGTGAGAAGGGAAACACTGAAAAACGCCATGGCAACCGGAAATGTGTGTTTGTTTGTTTTAGTATCCAGAAGCCATGAGTTGTTAACCCTTAGGCTCGGTATTATGGATATCACAACCTTTCGGCCTCGATTCCATTGTAAATATCGTAAATCTGGGAGAAAATGTGGCTTTCCTGCCTACCCCCGGGATTGAACCCGGACCACAAGGAGTTCGTCACCGCGCAATCCGGTTAAGCCAACTACGCTAGAGAGCCGGGCACGGCAACCGGAAATAAACACAGGTGTTGAGATGGAGGAAGACAGTAACTCAACTGATGCTGCTTAGTCTCAAACTGTGGTTAAATAAAGTGGAGCAGGGGGGGGGGGTCTCTTTGTCAAGCCTTCAGGTGTATTGGGCATATAGGGTAGATCTATATGTTATAGTGGGTTATGGACTGTACCTGGACTGTGTCTGGTATCCACTCAAGGCTTGGCTGACCTGAGAGCCAGGGGCATTTTCTGAAGAATATCCGGCTGCGAGGGGACTTGAACCCACAACCTTTAGATACATAGCTGTGCGTTTAGCCTCTACACAACGGCGGTTCTCAGGGGGATTGTGGCCTTTAAGAATATCTTGATAAGAACTGCCCCACAACACAAGAACAAGGATGGGGGAAAACATGAAAGCTTACAATGTTTTGCAAGGCTCAATGGAGGCTGATGTAATAACTAACTGAACAGCAGAGAAAGAGTTAATGGGGGGAAAAAACGACGCGCTGGCGTTTCATTTTTAAGTTGGAAAATGTGCAGGCTTGTTTACCAGCTGTCGTTACCGGATTTGTAAAAAATCAATTAGTGTTGTTTCCCTGTTCCTTTTCATATTCTATGGGAGATAATTGCAGCATGGGAGAATTAGAAAAACGATTAGTATAAGTCTGACGGATATATTTGGAATACATTTCTCACTTTCTCTTTATGTTTTAAATAGATCGAGCGTTGGCTTCAAAATAGGGTCACTGGGTAAAACGGGCGGTGCCGCAATAAGGATAAAAGTTGTTGGTTTTGCGGTTACGTCTACGTTAGTTAGTTACAAGTAGGCCCAGCTGAACGTCTGTGAAAGAAATAGTTTGTGACAGAAGAGGCAGGCATATAGATCATTCCCTGCAGCAGCACGATACTGTTGGTGTGGCTGAGCTGCCCGGGCAGTGTTGGATTTAGGAATAAGAGATTTTAGCTAAGACTTAGCAGGGCTTCGCAATCTGCTGGGGTCTAACAATTTTGTTTGTTTTCAAAAAGCAATTTTCTTTTAATATATTTTAAATACATTTTTCGCTTACTGTATTTCACAAAGTGTATGCATTTAGCATTATGTGTATAAAAAGCGACATGTCCTTTGATGACATAATTAATGAGTTTGCATGTGGGAAATCAAGAATATGTTTTTATTTGTTCTTTAGAACCCTTTAAAGGATTAAAAAGGGACTTTGCAAAAACATTCTCGGTTTGTTTTTTACTGTGTTTTTTATTTTAAAAATTTTAATAAATGACAACATATTTACACTATCCATATATGTGAAAGACGTATATATTTTAAATTTTTTATACAGTAGCCAGTGTAATAAAAAAATGTAGGGGTCTCAGGAAATTAAAGATCTTAGGGCGTCATCGGGCCTCAATCCGGCCCTGTGTCCCACTTATAACTTCTTGGAGTTTTTTTAATTTTTAATTTTTATTTTTTATACCCAGAAACCATGAGTTCTTAACCCTTTGGCTCGGTACTATCGATATCGCAACCCTTTGGCCTTGATTACATAATAAATACCGTAAATCTGGGAGAAACTTGGCTTTTCTGCCTACCCGTCACCCGGTCGCCGCAAAGTCAGGTTTAGCCAACTACGCTAGCGAGCCGGGCTCTGGGAGGTTTAATGGAGGTATCCAGCTTCGGGTGGAGGGGAGAGAGATTAGGAAGAAAAACGACGAGAGCTGAGTGTCTGAGGAGAACTCCACTAAATACATTTCCTGGCAACATTGATCCTGAAATTCTATGCTCTTTTTGTGAAAGACTTTTTCTTACCGAGATCAGGTCTTGCTAGTCACACTCGCCATCGCCATGGGCTGTGAATCCCGTACCTTTTCACAGAAGAAAATAACCCTATCGTTTGTAAAGACGGAAAGATGCTAACATATGGCTTCACAGGTGAACGGGGTCCTTTGCAGAACGTCGCTCTCATCAGTCTGCCTGAAAGAAACTCGGTCTCTCGCCAGTTCTCCAGTTCCTCATGTACTTTCATACTCAAGGAGTCACTTATATTCTGTGCCCAATTTGTGTCGGTCGGCCCCTGCCCCTCCTTCCTGGTACCATGCCTTCTGCTATAATTTTTTCCAATCCGTCGTGGCGCTTGATATGACCAAAATATTTCAGTTTCCGAGACAGGATGCTGTTTATTAGCCAATCTTCCTTGATGTTCAGATCTTTCAGAATGTCAGTTTTTCCCCTCTTCTTTGTCCAAGATATTTTGAGAATCTTTATGTAGCATTTCAGCTCATTTGTAGCTGTTTAATTTTCATACTTGAGACAGAATGCAATCCTGAAGCGGGAGAACTCAGAAAAGAAAAGACAAAAGTCCATTTTCGCCACCTTATTTTTTTCTTCGCCTCTTTATTTGCTGGATTTCGTTAAGTTCTCTCCCAAAATCCCACATTACTTATTCTACTGTGCCCATTAACTCTTTGTTCTGCGGAAAGAGACCAAGATAAATTTGGGAAAAAACTCAGTGCAATGAAGTCATCCTGCAAAGAAAATTCTCTGCACAGGCCTACCAACTACCACCCGATTCATCCCATGTTGTTTAGAGCTTATATTCTAATAGTTAATAAGCTGTGGGTGTGTTATCTAAAAGCTTCTCATAGTTAGCATACTTAGGTCTTAGCTGTAGACAGGGGGTAAATGAGTAATTTTCACTGCGGTATATTCTTTGTCGTCACCACAGAAAATCATGGTTCATCTTGGAGGACGGGAAGCTTGGATAAGAGGTAGTGAAAGCAGTTTTTGAATTTCTGGGAGTATTTGACACGAGCGGCGGCCGTGGCTTGGGCGTTGCGAGTCCGACTCATAATTCCAACTTACCGCGATCGAAACCCACTGCTGGCTGCGTGGATTTTTATCATGGTATGGGGAGTCGCAGGTCGACCCAGCCTAAAATGGGTACCAGGACGGCTGTCCTGGGGAAGTAAAGACAGCTGGTGTAATGCTGACCACATTACCCACCTAGTGTCGATTGGTCTGTAAAAATATAGGTGCTCTTTCCATATGCCCGAAGCGCCTAAGGCGTGAAAAGGGATTTTTACTTTACTTACTTACTATTTGACATGAGAATACATTTAAACAAAGAGGACACAAACAATAGATTGCACAATTGATTTCAAGGCATATTTTTATGTGTCTCGTCAGGTGCATTCAACAGTAACAATTAATTAACATGAAGGAAATAACTGAATACTTTAAACTGCTGTTCTCTGGGTACCAGTAAAAAACTCGTCATATCTTATTATGTAATATCTTGGCATACGTTAGAGATAAAAATTAGATATTTTCATTCTCGGTGCTAAATAAAGTAGCTAACAAATCTGTCACATTTTAGTAAACTTTTTTTAGAGTAGGAACGCCGTGGTGGTGTACCAGTTATGCGCTCTATTGTCCGTCAGAAGGCCTGTGGTTGCAACCCGCATGCAGTCGGATTTAAAAAAATAACCTTGGCTCTTAGGTAGACCCAGACAACAAAATGTGGGTAACAGGCAAAGTCCTGGGCCGATGTGGTGTTGACCACAACATTAGTGAGGGTTGATTGGTGTATGCAAATGTCAGTCTGGCATCGTATGCCCAATGATGGCGTTAAAAGAAGTCGTTTACTTACTTGCTTACTATCATTAAATATCCTAATGTACATAATAGACAGATAGATCTTTTCTTGTTGTGAGTCATGGGAAGCTCAACTGTTTCATTTATTTAACGAAACGCTACCCAAAGCAACTTTAGTTCTAAAACTATCAATTGATCAGGTGTGGTCTCTTCACTAAAAGTCTACTGCAATGGACCTCTAACGTGACATCCTCTTCTTCTTTTTCTTCTTTTTCTTCTCCTTCTTCTTCGCGTTCACCGGTTGTAAACTCCGGCGGAAAGTTTCAATTGTTTATCCACCTCTGGAGTTTAAACGTGTTCCAGAACCTGAGTGTTGCGTGCACGTCCGTTTTACAGATCCGACTTTTTTTGTATGCATACTGTTGGTTCCTTGCCTCTCAGGCAGATGCACTCTGACTTCGAAAAATCACCCCCCCCCCCTCCTAATAAGTCGACTCTTACGACATGCTTGCTGTGGAGGCAGTGGGTCTATTCCCTGCCATGGAGCCCCGGAGCCCATATGGGGATAACATGTCATAAAATTCGCTTTAGATGAATGAAATCAGAGAATGGCCTTCCTCCATCTCTCTTCATCTGTATCGCTGTCTGCCCCTTGCTCGCTCGCTTGCCTCGAACTTTTGCTTCCAGTATTATCTTTATAAGTGTGTTTTGCCTTTTAGAACCAGTTTTGGTCTGGGAGTGAAGCTTCAACGGGCCGACAGAGAGAGCACTGCTCTTCTCATCCGCCGTGCTTTGTTCCAGAAGTGTTTGTGTTGCCTTTCTTTCAGAGTAAACAAGACAGGTCGAACGACGGATCGTGGGGTTACAGTACAGGTGTCTACAGTACCGATGTCTACAGTACAGTACAGGTGTCTACAGTACAGGTGTCTACAGTACAGGTGTCTACAGTAAAGGTGTCTACAGTACCGGTGTCTACAGTACAGTACAGGTGTCTACAGTACCGGTGTCTACAGTTTAGTACAGGTGTCTACAGTACAGGTGTCTACAGTACACGTGTCTACAGTACAGTAAGGTGTCTACAGTACAGGTGTCTACAGTACAGTACAGGTGTCTACAGTACAGGTGTCTACAGTACAGTACAGGTGTCTACAGTACAGTACAGGTGCCTACAGTACAGTACAGGTGTCTACAGTACAGGTGTCTACAGTACAGGTGTCTACAGTACAGGTGTCTACAGTACAGGTGTCTACAGTACAGTACAGGTGTCTACAGTACAGTACAGGTGTCTACAGTACAGATGTCTACAGTACAGTACAGGTGTCTACACTACAGGTGAGTACAGTACAGGTGTCTACAGTACAGTTGTCTACAGTACCAGTGTCTACAGTACAGGCCAAGCTTTGAGCTATGAAGAGGGTGCACATTCATCCCTGGCCAACACTATCGTCAGAAACGAGGAAAGGTGCCAACATATGGTTCTTTTTTCCTCTCCTTCTATTTTAGTAAATAAATTTACCTCTTTTCAACAAGCGGAAGACAGAAAAATATGGCGGGGTTTTCTGTGCTTGTGGTACGATCGATTTTTTTTTTTTTTTTCAAGTATCCAGAAGCCATGAGTTGTTAACCCTTATGCTCGGTATTATGGATATCGCAACCCTTCGGCATTGATTCCATGATAAAAACGGTAAATCTTGGAGAAATGTGGCTTTTCTGCCTACCCCCGGGCGTGAACCCGGATACAAGGAGTTCGTCACCCAGTCACCGCGCAATCCGGTTTAGCCAACTACGCTAGAGAGCCGGACAAGAAATGAATATTTAACTGTGCGTCCAGACAGCTTTCATTCGTATGTTAAATGAGGACCATCGTTATATCGGATCTTACATTTCTCTGTTCTCTACAGGTTCATTAGAGGTCATCAATTACCCCCCTCCCCCTTTTTTTCCCTCACAAGTGTTACTCCTGAATGTCCGTGTCTGCCTCCAGTGAATCTAATGGTGAATAGAGTTCTGCTTGTTGTAGTGAAAGATATATGGCAGAGTACAATCAGTTATCTCCCTTGGGTTTCATAGAGTCGTTGGTTATCCTCCTTCGGTGGTTCCTGGTGGGCGATGGTGTTCCCAAGCGTCCATGTTTTATCACTGGGCTGTGCCAACTACAGCCATATAAAGATTTACAGGTCAGCTGGTTATCAGCGTCAGGTCCAAATGAAGCCGAAATCCCTGTGAAACGTATCGGTTGATTGGTCCGTTAAAAGCCACATGGTCATGGTTGGATTAACGATTACCGGGTTTCCTTTGTACAGCCCAATAATGGGAGATCTCTCTTTTATCTTAACTTTACCAGGTTTCCATTGTTAGCCACTCCACTATCTTAGCCGTTAAGGAAGGTGAGAGATTTCTCACGCATAATCTGGTGTTAGTTTCTCTTGTTCTCAAACGTGTCGGTTCCCATGCAAAATTCTTACCCTCCGTGACCATTTCAATGCTGAGTCACCTATTATGCTCTTATTACTTTTTACTGACGTGTCTACTTTTCAAATCTCTACGTGCCCATCCAGGGGTTAAACCCATTTTACCTCGACTATCGGTTTAACTCCTTCTGGCTTTCCGTTTTTCCAGATAATAATGGTAAATTGTGTCACGGAGAGGCATGGGAATCACATGCCATGGCGATGGCGAGTGTGACTAGCAAGACCCTCCTGCGTTAAGAAAGTCTTTCACAATCAGAGCATGGGATCTCAGGACCGTTAAGGACAGGAATAAAGTTCCTCCTCTCCCTAGCACAAAGTATGTGATTTATTGAAGAGAACACGTTTTGCCAATGCACGATGATCCTTCTCTCAGCCTGCCTTATCGATTCCAAAGGAAAGGTAACCCCACTACGTTTTGGAACAAAGCATGCTGCAGAAGCTGCCAAATCAGAAGAGCAGTGCTTCCCTCCTAGACCACCTACCTGCCAGCACAGGCTTAGGACCTGGTGAGCCCTGCCATGTTAGGTTGCACTTCCTAGAAAAAGAAATAAGCTACTTCTGACTACTTGCGTTATAATCTCAACCCTCCACAATCAAGGAGGCTGTAAATGGATTTCCAACCACTCTATTTACCGCCTTGGTTGTACACTCTGCAGACTTGTTCGTCCATTTTTTCATGTTATCCCCCAACACGTACCATCTCTTGCTAATTTGCAAAGGTTGGAGGGGGTGGGGGGGGGGGGGGGGGGGGGTGAATAGACACACTGCCTGGCTAGTAAACATGTTGAAAAGTCGACTAGGGATGTTTCCTTCACATCAAAGTGCACCTGAGAGGTGACGAACCAAGAGTCTGCATACAACTAAGCCAGATATGTAAAATGGATGTGCACGCAAAACTAAGGTTCTGGAACCACTCCACTAATCTCTAAGCCCTTCAGATGTATATATTTGTATCTTTTAATTAAAAAGATGGTTTCAAGGTGAGGGTTCATTTCATCGGCCTTCTGCTCACAGAGTGACTGTCTGCCTGCCGGGAAAATAGTTCCAGACACCAAAGAAGTTTTACTCTTCGAGATTTGCATTCTGTAGGATTAACATCTCAAGGATGTGACTCAAAAAGCTACACATCTTAAAACCTCGTTCAAGTGTAAAACTATTGAGCACAGTTATATTGGGGCACCACAAAACTGTTAGAAAGTAACATGTAGTCCAGTGTGGGTGGGTTCGATGTACAGATTTCGCTGATTTAACAAACATTCTCCGGGATCTCTCACACAATTGTGCTCAAGAACCAACAGATTTCAGTCTAAGATGAACAGATTGATCGTTCCACCGCAGGGATTCCTCATGATTTGTAAGCGTGTGCTTTTGAAAATTGTTTTTCCTTTGATTATTTGTTATTGCTGCTATTTCATTTATCTATTAACCTATCCGTGTGCACATCTATTTTTACAGATCTGACTTCTGAGTGTTCAGACTGTTGGCTCCTTGCCTCTCATGAAGATGCACCTCAACTTCGAAGGAAACCCCAAGTTAGTCGACTCTTTCGACATGCTTTTTGGAGAGGCAGTGGGTCTATTCTTGCTTCCCCCACAATGGGGCCGTGAAACCCACATGGGGAGCAATCAGATCAACACAGGTTCTTTGTTTTCTACTGACGGGTACAATTTCCCTAACTGTTAACAACGATGTGTTTGTGTGTGTGTGTACAGGTTCTTTGTTTTCTACTGACGGGTACAATTTCCCTAACTGTTAACAACGATGTGTTTGTGTGTGTGTGTACAGGTTCTTTGTTTTCTACTGACGGGTACAATTTCCCTAACTGTTAACAACGATGTGTTTGTGTGTGTATAGGTTCTTCGTTTTCCCCTGCCGGGTACAATTTCCCTAATTGTTAACAACGATGTGTTTGTGTGTGTATAGGTTCTTCGTTTTCCACTGCCGGGTACAATTTCCCTAATTGTTAACAACGATGTGATTGTGTGTGTGTGTGTGTGTGTGTATACACAGTTATGTGTCTGTTTTATATGTGCACAAAAAGCAGTATGTACAGCTTATGTACCTGTTGCTCTTATATACAATATGCTAGTGTGTACACCCCTCCCCTCATATACAAACCACTCACACATACTTTTCACACATGTCAACAAACAATGCAAAATACTCTTTTGAGTCACTAATTTATATTTTCATAATAAAAAGAACGAGATATATATTGCCAGAAAAACAAAAACAACGATTTTTTTTAAAATTAACAGCAAAAGGTCAAGCAGCAAACATTAGAGCTGACAACTACTGTAAAGGAAACACAGCTTAAAACACTTTAACTCATCTACACACAATAGAATACTCAACATATGCAGTAGTCTTATAGAAGACTTCAACAGAAAACATGCAAATACATATATGTGTATTTATCGTTTGGCAGCTGAATAATGATTGTAATCCAAGTACATATTTTATTTGGCAGTTGTGGAATGATGATAAAAGTCTAAGTAAATATTAGACAACACAAATGAAGAAAAGTTAAGTATAACATAGTTTTATGCCGAATGCGCTGCCACACATATACACACAAATCTTACAAATTGGTGTAATAATTAGCCTTTTTGTTTTTTGTTTTGTTTTAGGGGAGTCAAAATGATAATGCGTCATGTCACACCTGTTTGATTCCAGGTTTGACTCCTGGTATGGTAATTCCAGCGTTTTATGTTGTTAGATATGTCTTTCTATATTTCATCATCTTTCTATGAGACAAGAAGAACATTTGCATTGCATGAAACATTCTCAGCCTTGACAAATGTTTCATTAAGTATATTTCATAGTCACACTTCTACTTAACTTACGACATGTGTGACTTATGATCATCCGCACTAAAGACCAAAACAAAAATGGTAAATTAGGAAAGATAACTACCTTGGTAACGTCAACAAGTTCCTGGAACTAATGCAACAGAGCACACAGTGTGTATTTTAAAAATCATATGCAATAAATTATCTGGCATCAACTTCTAAACTGTCCACCAATGGAATCGAACCCTAGTAGACTCCGCGACCCATTGTTGAGTCAAAAAAAGAATAGATCCACTGCCTGAATTTTGGTATTCTGTGGCAATTTTTACAACCTGTTTGAATGAAAACTGTGTTAAAAACTATAACTTCACATTATGACCGGTTAGTCAAGGCAGAACTCGGTTATCAGTCCAGCAGACCTTGAACACAGTAAAAAAATTATGATTTGTGAAATATTGATGAGTAAATGTGAATACAACTAACTATTACCCTGATTGTTATTTAAAAAAAAAAAGTCCTGGTCAAGCATGTAATGTTAATTTCAATGAAGTAATAATTGATCAAAACAAGGGGAAAAAAACATAATTATGAAAGCTTACATTTTCTGGTTATTTTCTTCTGACAATAGTTTTGTTCAGCGAAAATAAGCTCTAGTTTGTGGGGTGCAAACTGGTGCTGCCAAACATGAGTATTTCACTAAGAGACAAGATATCTGATTAATTTTTTTTTAAATTTCAAACAATATGTGGTAAGTTATAAGCTCTTCATTGAATCCCACCCAAAATGCAATATATTCTCGTACCTTTTTACACTTGGCCAGAGAATACTATAAAAATCTGGCTCCTCAAAATTTCCTTTTTTTTTTTTTTTTTTTAAGAATACGCTTACTGTTTATTCAATGTGGTATTTATGGTGGGTTTTTTTATGCACAAGGGTATCTTGCAAAAATGTTTGGTACTCAAAGAGTTAACCAACACAAAACGGGTATGTTATTTTACACTTGTGGAGCTTTTAAGAAGAAGATCAGAGCACCTACGAATCTGCTTAGAGTGCTGTGGTGATGGTCTTCACTAATCATTATCTCTGTGGGGGTTTCCCGGGGCCCCATTTTGGGGTCAAAAGAACAGACACACTGCCCCTTAACAAGCATGTTGCAAAAGGCAACTAATTATGGAAATTTGCTTTGAAGTTGCCGTGCATCTGCCTGAGAGGTATGGAACCAACAGTCTGCATACAAATAAGCCAGATCTGTAAAATGTATGTGCACACAAAACTTAAGTTCTGGATCAAGATCAAAGTTCAGAAGCAGATGAACAATCTGAACTGTCCGCTTGGTTTATAGGCAGTGAATATGAAAAAGAAGAAGCAGCAGCAGAAGATGGTGGAGATGGAGAAGAAGAAGAAGCACAATAAGTTAAGAAGATAATGAAAATAACACCCCCCAAAAAAAAACATATAGAACTGGATAAAAAGTAATATATGGGCTTTCTAACCTTCTTATCTGCCATGTTTTTTCCCCAGAATATTAGAAGGTACAATTAGAGATCAGAGACATTGTAGAGTTTATATATCGATGTGTCAACAGTATTTTGATAAAGAGTCTGATGATTACGTTTAAAAAAAAAAGCATTATGAATACGTTAATGAAGCAGGCACAAAATGTAGAGAACATTTTTTAACAAACCAAACAATTGTAAAGAACATACAGTCAGGGTTTGGTATATTACCTATAATATACCTTTGTGCTTTGTTAATGGAGTATTTTATTTAGGAACACTGTTATCATCATCCTGTAATAGAGATATAGCATGTCACTCTCATCACAGTGGTATCAATATAGAACATCACACGCAGCTTATAAAGGCAACATGATACGCATATCAACATATAAATCAATTTTAAACCAAGACATGTAACTGATGTAAAGTACAAAGTTAATGTCACCAGTCCAAACAAGACAAAATCCATAAAACTAAGACAAAACACTAGTACAAACAAGGCACAAAAGGTATGAGACAGTTTCAAAAAGTTTCTGAAACTGTCTTATTATTTAAACATTAGTAACAAAGTCATTAACACTACGTAATACAATCATTAACATTTCATTATACGAATCACTAACACTTAAAGATAAGGGTGAACATAATATCTTGAGCTGAAAATAGGACATAACACTAAGATTTTGAGATGAAAACGGGACATAACACTAATATTTTGAGATGAAAACAGGACATAACACTAACATTTTGAGATGCAAACGAGACATTACACAAAAGTTTTGAGATGAAACGGGACATAATGATAATAGTTTGTGCTGACAACAGGACATAACACTAACATTTTGAATTAAAAAATGGGATAAAACAGTAATATTTTAAATTAAAAACTGGACATCCCAAGCGAGTCAGTTCCACCTCTCTTCTGTTTCTAGGTCAGGTGGGTGAAAGGTTATTTCTCTCTCGACAATGGTATTGGAACCATAACCAATGTCACCAAAAAATAAAAGAAACAGTATGTCTTTAACTGTACAGGAAAAAAAAAAAACTTACAATGATAATTCCCACACTTACAATTGAGACATTAATAGTATCTAAAAACTATGATATATAATAAGGTCTACAGATATAACTTTAAATGTGTGTTATATACTTTTATAATACAGGATAATAGGCATCTTTTGTGTGTCAGCAACAATGAGGGGATGGCCAGGCACACCTAACAAATGGGACTGTCCTGGTGACTTGGTCAGGCTACTCAATACAGTTCCAACTACCCATTTCTGTCTTGTCAAACTTCTCTGGTAACAAACAATTCTGGAGTTCATTCTTTCCAAAACACTCTCAGCTGTATGGTAGCGGGGCTCACTGAGCACCCTTCTGTTTCTACCACTTCAGCTGTATGGTAGCGGTGCTCACTAAGCACTCTTCTGTTTCTACCACTTCAGCACTGATTCTGACAAGGTGTACATTTTAAAACAATATTTCATGTGATATCAGTAGGATATTCCACGTACACTCACATTGCATTGTTCGCTGCAAGTTATTCTTTTATAAATCTGTTCTTGGCTCTCTTTTTTTTTTTTTTTTTTTTTTATTTCAAATGCTGGAGGACAACACTGTTGAGGTTTTAAGTGATGTAAACCAAACTGAAAGCTTGGGTTATCTGTAATGTAAAGCTGTTCACACTGTCACGAAACGATCTCAGTGATTCCAGAAGTTAGTACTTGTAATAAGTTCTTCTGGTTCTAAAGAGAGACAGGATTATATTTACTCTGCCCTTTACCCTAATATTAATTTAAACCAAATTGATTTCAATGTTTCCAGTCCTTAGTCCAGACAAAGCGACTGAGTCTTGGGTAATGTTACGCAATTACACCGGGGCTAGAGAATTTCCTTTCACACGCCAGTGTCAGAATGTTATCTCCTGACCAGACTGTAGAGACTGAGCGGGGCCCTTTTGACCAGGTAAATTGAGTGGACGCTAGACATTGTGGAGCCCAGAGGTCGGAGTTTCGCAAGTCAGTGTAATTCTTGGCAGAACAGGTGTTTGGCAATTAGGAATGTTTGATCTGGGTCAAGTAGTAAACACACTGGCTTCACGAACCGTTTTCACACCGGCTAGTTAGATTCGGTGTAAACTAGATTGGGTCACTTAAGAATGTTCGCTCTAGGGACGTCAGTCCAGAATTGACTGACAGGCCACTTGTTAGCTAATTTGATCTGAGAAGTACTCCGGAGGCGGGGCTTAAGTAATCGTCTTGAGGGTTGGGTAGAACTAAGTAAAGGGAGGAGTTTAATTTGGACAATAGATTGATACTTATACTTCAAGCCTGTGGAATTCCCGTCATTAATCGCAGCCTGCCGGCAAACAAACACAGGTCGACGTAAAGGTATTTTACGGTCGCATTCTGTTTTGGCGATTGATGAAAAGTTCCCAGGTGAATATTAATTTTAATCTTGTATACATAGGTTAGAGAGTTAAGCTTAGTCTATACTACCTTTTCCTAATTTGTCTGCACATTCTGCTTGAAATAGTTCTTTGTGAGTATTCAGTATCTCAGTTAGGGAACTGCTAAACTATTCCTATTTCTGGTATGTTTGTGTCACATGTTTTTCAGTGTGTTTTCGTGTGTATAAAATAAGATGTGAACAATGACATTTGCTATAATGAAATGTAATTATATTGTTTCCATGATGCCCAAATATGTGCAGGGATGCTGTTACGTTTTGTGTGCCCACCATGTGCTCACTTTAGGTGTTCACCTAAACAGGGGATTTATAACCCCAGGGGAAGAATGATGGGTGTACAGTATTTACTGTCACTGAAAGATAATATTCAGGACAGCGTGCACATATAAATTGTTTGAGTTTTCAGCACATAACCTGCCCCACGTGTTGATGTAAAAACAATGATTGGAAGTCTGAGTGAAGACGGACAACAGACTTAGAAAGTCAACTATCATGACATAGCATGAAGAGGGAAGGCAGGATATGTGACGTCCATGTAAGACAAAAGACCTTCAGACTAGACTGGAGAGCATGTTGAATATGAGGAGGAGTGATGGGATATATTCTATTATTATATGTTATATTAATTAATACATGTATTCTTAGTGTAAGTCAAGATACTACACGTATGTGTTTGTTTCCATGATACAGCGCCCATGTGACGATCAGTCCATGAAAGAGACTACATTGTGTTAGACTCGGCCAGCTGGGAACGAGGTGGAGAACGAGGTGGGGACAAGCAGGGACCGAGGTGGAGGACCAGGAGAACTGGGAGGAAAAGGTGGAAGAACTTGACAGTACCCACGGCTGTCAGAGGTTCTATGATAATTAAGTTACGTCTCACCATGTGTTATGGATGTAAACTTATCACCACCATTATCCATTCACTCTAACCTTAGGTGCTCAGTTATCTAGCTGAAGCCCCTCATTATCACCATACCATCACTATCTATTATAACAATAATGATGACTAATGTCATACTCTGATTGCTAGGTTAATAAATCAAATATATGGTCTTATCCTACATCGTTTGTTAAATTCCAAGTGTATTCAGTCTTACCTGTTTAAATAAACTGATAGATAGAATAACATTTGGTGGGGGCTCAATTAATATGATAATAATTCTTTAATTATTCATAATAACACCGGGAGAAGGTAGATGACGGAGGAATCACTTGCCCTGTCTAATAATTTATTTAGTATAATGATAGACATCTAAAATTCCTTTCCTTCTCTTGTGGGTACCAAGTTCAGCCTATGTTAATGTACTTAACGAGCCAATATGGCTGTTTTCTTGGATATCCAGGACTTTGTCTGAGAGCAACATAGCTCAGATTTTAGTTCGGTGTATCTGGTGGAGGGAATGTGTTGAGAGGAACATCCCTACTCAACATTAATAAACATTTAAACCACGCGTCACGTCACACACACAAATGTGAAGAGCTGAACAATTTATGTTCAGATCTGTACGACTCAGACTGGGTTAGCTTAACCTCCGGTTTGCTAGAAATAGCACACATTTTTCAAAAATTTGCTACAGCTTCTAAGTTTTACAATAGTCGCTGTGGCGGAGCGGCTTGACGCTCGCTGCAGATCGGAAGGTTGTGGGTTCACCCCCTGGGCGGAGCCCGACTTTTTTCAAAAATGACCTTGGCTTCCAGGTTGACCCAGCCTTGAGTGGGTACCGGGTGCAGTCTCGGGAAGTAAAGGTGGCCAGCGTGATGTTGACCACATCACCCATCTTGTGCCGATTGGTCTATAAATATACGGGACTAGCCCTATATGCCCTATACCCCTAAAGGCATGGAAAAGGGTCCATTACTGTAATTAAAAATGCCGTGCTTGCATAGAATATTTTAAAGCTATAAATAATAGTTACTAATACTTGGTGTATGAATGAAATGATGTATGAATTGAGGGAGAATAGAATGGTAGATGGTAGACAGGTCTGCATGACCAATCATTAATGCTTTGAAAATAAAGTTTATTCGTTCATAGCCTGAATTACTGTGTCACAAAATTATCTTTGTCTAAAAACATGTAACGGCAAAAGTGGTCCTGAAATCCATTTTCGAATGCAATCAGGTCTTAAGTATGTGTCATTCACATGACAAGAGTGAAAATCTCTGCCTTAGATTGCCTACAATCCTTCATTTTCCAAGTGTGACCAAGCCATCTGAGCCTTTAAAGACTGAGCACTGAGACTGCTCTTTCCAATACCTAAGTGTTTATGATCTTGTATTGCCTCTTAGTTCATTCATTCATTGCCTTGTTGTACATGTCACATAGGCCTCCCAGGCTTATCCTCCATTATAAACCTTCCAGTGCAATCACTTCAATATCCTGAACAGAGTCCAGTCCAGCATCTCTGGCTTCTTCCATCAATGTTCACCTTAAAGTTTCTCTTGAATGTCCTCGAGTCCTCAGTCCCTCTATTTCCTATTCCAGTGCCTGTTTGGTGCTTTTCAGAATGTGCCCAATACAGTGCCATCTTCTCTTGTCTTATAAATGTTAACAACAGTGCTTACCCAGACATCTCTCTAATTTCTTCACTCCTCTTGAATTCATCTTGCCTCTCAATGCCCAAGTAAAATATTAACTTTAAAGTAACCGTCAGAAACCCACGAGTATAAACCGTCAAAGTCAGGGACCTGTTTTCACACCATGAGATATGCTTTGTACAAGGTGCTAGGCCCAAATGTTTCAATCAATCAACATTTAGTGGATAATGTGATCACAATCACACTGGTCACCTTTAAGTCCCCTAAAAACTTTCCAGTGTCCACTTTAAGCCGGAGAAGCCCAGGTCACCAGACAAAATGTCCTTTTCTTGAAGAGGATTCTATAATATGATTATTTGCCTCATAAGCCTTTAAAAACACAAATCCTAATTTACACTCACACAAAAAAAAAAAACAAAAACACTGTCTCAAGATGTACTTAGCATCATATTTACAGAAATAAATATATTATACAGCATACCTTTTGATAATATAACCAATGATTTTGTGCATCAAGGAAATCAAGAAGAAATGTTTTATGTTTAACTGAGTTTTCTAGAGGATTACATATCATTTATCTCCTTTTGCAAACACATTCTTTATTATTTCTTTTAATTAAAATTAAACAATAACATATGTCCATCATCTATATATTTAAAAGATGTATATATTTTTGAAGCTTTCTGAATAGCTGGTTAATTTAAAATGGCAGGGGTCTCAGGGCTTTGTTCAGCTTAGGGCCTCATCAAATCTAAATCTAGCCCTGGTGACGTCAGTTTATTACTGATTATCAAACGTTAAACAGTTATAAACTAGCACTTCCAATTTTTTTTAAATAAGAGACAAGAAGAAATAGATAAATTCTACAAAAATACTTCTAAAACTCATTTTAAATTCAAGTATAACCCTCGTGTGGGTTCCAGGGCCCTATTATAGGGAAAACAAGAATAGAACCACTGCCTACGCAAAAGCATGCCGTAAAAGTCAAATATTTGGGAGCTTCCTTCGAAGTTGGAGAGAGCATCTGCCTGAGAGGCAAGGAACGAACAGTGCATATAAATGAGTCAGATCTGTAAAACAGATGCACACGCACCACTCAGGTTCTGGAACAGGACTGCAGTCTATAAGTGGACGAACAGTTAGAACTTTCTGCCAGAGTCACAGCTGGTGAACGCGAAGAAGAAGAAGAATTCAAGTATCCTCTTTCTTCACACTTTTCGTAAAATGAACACTAACGGTAATGCCCCTACAGATTATCATCAGGTAAATACACTTATTTATATTTTATTTTTATAACTATTTGCTATTTGCATATCTGAAATGAGTTGCACAGAAATATAGGTACCCAGCTATCATTTGTTCACAGCTCTCTTGCATTCACTTTCTTCTGCGGCGAAAATATGTTCAAAATGTTAACAAAGATTTATCAAAATTTCTTTTAAAAAAAAATTTGTTGCAAAATCTCCACTTTTAATATATGCATCAATCCAAATACACATTACATGTAACCGATGACAATAGCATCGACCAATGACCCCTTCTTTATGCAGCTCAGTGTATCTGAGATAGGTGGCAGCACCATCAAGACACTGGCAGAGCTCATGCTCAGCAGACGGGAGCTGATCTGGTTGCCAGTTGTGTGTGCTGTAGGTGCAACCTCTCCTTTGTCAAATGTAAGAACTGCTCGGTGGTACTCTGGTCTGGCGTCCAGTGCCAAGTCTTGATCGACCTAGAGAGGAAAAGCTTCACGTAATTTGGTTTGATTTTAAAGGTTTAAAGTCGAGCATGTGATACATAGTAGTAGCCTTTTTCACAAAAATATCCTGTTCAACCCTGAGGGTTATAATTAGGATACAAAGTGTTCATTGAGTGTCCACCTGACTTAACCTTTCTACTTCTTTTCTCTTGCCCCCCTGTTCTGCTTTCTAGCTAGCATCAGGTTCATTACCGGTCTGTGGTCACTTACCACAAGGATCGGTCAATGTCTCTTCTTTGCCTCTTCTCTGAGCAGGTTTTTATCTTCTGCATGCTTGCTGGGCCTATCATAGTTTCAGGGAGTATTAAACCAAGTGGATTCCTGGCCACTTTGAAAGCCACAGCCCCATTAGCCTATGATCCCATGGCCTCAGTTTTCCAGTGTGCCCCGTTGGAGGTGGGGTTAATTTGGGTGCCAATATAGTCTTTGGTAGGCTGGACATTTTCAGCTTTCCTCCTTCCAAGAAAGAGCTACACAACCTTGATACTGCAGACTAGCATATGGATATCCCAAGCTGAATTCTAACCTGAACTAACAATACAGAAGGCTAGGAAATTCAAAGAAAGGAAAGGCAGACACAGATACAAGCAAACTCTCAATCAATGTCTTTATCACTGATTAAAATCTTATCACTTATCACTGATTAAAATAACTATAATCTCACATCACCTACTTACTGAAAACAATTACACAGTAACAAACATGGTAAAAAAAAAAAAGTGAGAATCTAGGAATAAGATTTTTTTTTTAAAAGAATCCTTGTCTATGCTGGACAAGGTAATGCCGGACATTGACTCCTGCTGGCTATAAAAAAAAAAAGTAAACTCCTGGTGATCATCTCCCTCATTTATACTTAACAGAAAAGTTCTTATAATAGGGCAAGCTTTTTTGTTTTGAATTTCTCTTTCTTCTCTTTAGTTCTATACAGTTTTGAGTACGGCTGACCCACTGGGCCTGTATTCCTATGGGCTGTACACCTGCAGGTGCGGGGGAGTCTTGCAGGTGCGGGGGAGTCTTGCAGGGGAGGGGGGGGGGGTCCTGCAGGAGCGGTAAGTTCTGCACAGTCCACGCGGGAACATCGATTAACTTGTCAGGTGAAGCATCTAAACTACGAAATAGGTAATTTTCCAAGGAAAGAACAGTGGCATGATCGGCAGCACAAGATTTAATGTAGTGACAAAAGTGTTACGTCACCTAAGTAGTCCGGGCTATTAAAACTGTGAAAGTTAGGGCTGTTGTGATGTGTATAAGGAGTGTACCTTACTTCGGGGGCCCGTCGGCTCTAGGCTGGTTTTACAGACCCTTTCCCGAGACGCATGTCACACGTCCCCATCGTGCACCACGGACGGTGTTTCCTCTCTGTGACCTGAACCAAGCTGACAGGGAATCTCGGACTAAAAGCACTCTAGAGATGTAGTGTCAAGTCTGTGTGAAAACGTCTTTCGAACCCCATTTGGAACATGGGTAAAGTCCACAAGCCGAACATACCACTAAATGACAACACTTGCTTAAAACCTCTATCGCGTGGGAAGAACTACTGTACTGCTGAGATTCAACCCTATAACATGAGATCTTCTCGCAGCCTATGCGAGCAACATCTCTTGCGGGCGGTAACTCGCGGAACAGTCTTGACTCCGTACATCTCTTGTTTCTCAACGCTGTCGTCACCGCGCCGAGGTACACTACGACAATCTGCTACTATCTGAGAGCGTATCTGACATAAACGTCCGTCAGACACGTGTCCTATAGCAAAGCAACAAAGTCCCGAAAGTCCGGCTGAAAAAAGACCTAATAATTGGCAGAAAGGTTCACAAGTTCCTTATCATTGACCCCACTCGCCAGAGTGTCAGGACAAAAAAGGAGAAGCCGTGCCGGATGCAAGCTTTTGCCGTACTGCCTCGCTAAGTTTCCAGGCGAAACAATATTAAAGGTGTCTAAGGTACCGAAGAAAAATGTACCTATTTGTGTAGCCGACCTGCCGGCGGCTTCCTGCTGGTAAAAAAAAGGTAAAGTCGGGAGATGTGAACCAGCTTCATTGCACACGGTTATAAGCCATAAGTGCTCTGCCACCAGCACAGAAAGCTGATTAAAAACTGTCCTTTGTGTCGCCGTCCGCACGTAACTCCGTAGCTACAACGACATTCCTCCATTTACCCTAGAGTGTCATCTCTGATACCCATTTTCTAGAGGCTGTGTGAACCCCGGGAACCGCCCGGTTTCGAACACCGACCGTGGGCTGCAGCGAGTCGCAGCTGGATTTGAAAGCGAGTCTCGTATCGACTTCGCTAACGCGATGGGTCTCCGGGCGATCGAAATGCCCAACATAGAAATGTGTCCGGTTAGTCATGCGCAGGACGTGACGATTAACTGGGCGAGCCCAGGACCAGAACGTCATATGGCGACTCTGCATTTAAGAAACCCTCCTTGAATGGCGGGGAATGGCCACGATCTACCCTGTCTATACGCGGATGCCCTGGACGGGGTCTCAAGGGACAACAACTGTAGATAAGAGGACAGAGAACACCACACACAAAAAAGGTCACAGGAAACTATCCGGGAAGTTAACTCGTTCAACCCGCTGGATAAAGTCCTATGTCTCCGCCGAAAGGCCCCAATATAGCAGCTCTGCTGTAAACAGGCTAAAACCCAATTTCGTCATTCCGACGAACGAACAGAAGAAACTGCGAGAGACTGATCTAGGAGCGAAATGTAAGATGTTTATTGAATTGGTTTACTAACTTACTCTAAGTTTCACTGCTATATTGCATGTACCTTTTGCAAGATGATGGCATAAATCAGCATGCCAGATTCTCATGTGAGTGTTTCCCTAATCTGAAACATACCATTTCGATACTATTCAAGAATAAACTAACCTTGCAAACAGACTACTGTACTTTTCACAACACCGCCAACAAACGTAAAACAACATAAACTTTACAAACAACAGATATTCTTGCCTTGACTTTCATGACAGTTCTCTGAGCTTGGAGACAACCAGACATCTTTCGCAAAGCTGGGATCACATATAAATTGCAGGTAACTAAAGCAGACACCGGATTGCCAGGTAGGCCAAATATTAGTTTTGGCTTGCCTTTGTGCTCCATTGTGGCAAACGTTGTTGGCTTCCTGTTGGAGCAAATAAAATTGTGTAAGTGCCGGTGAAGCCAATTTAACTGTCGTCTGCACACCCGCACTTCTGTGCCAGCTGTTTGTAATGGTCTATAAATGAGAAAAACGCCAGGATTGCATTTTAAATGACAAATGATCTAAAGGATATCCCCACTTTGTGGTTTATCCATATACTCAGCAGCATAAGATCGGATGCTCGAAGAAGTGTAAAGCACAAAGGTGAGCTAAAACCGGCTAAACTAGATAACAGACAGTACTAACTCCTCTTGTTCTTATTGTGAAGAAGACTCTCTGGGATCAGATAAACAGTGCAGCAGAACAGACAGAGCATCCATATCAGGAGAAAATGACTCAGCTATGAGCAGAGTGTCTGGTCCATTTCCTACCCAGATGGGGTGAAGGTTTAAGGGGGAGGGGGCGCGAACTTTTAATCAGCTTGCAACTGGCATCACAAGTATAGGAACTGAGTTGAGGTGAGTCAAAAATTCATCACAGCAAATGCATGCTGTCCTCACTTCAGCATGCGAAAGTTCCAATACTGATAGTAAGTGTAACTAGCTATCGAGCTAATCATGAACTGATGGGAAATGCCAGTATTCATACAGTACGTTTATAGTACAGTACTGTTTATACATATATATTGTAATATGTCTCCTCCACAATCAATCTCTCTCGTGCAGATTCAACACTGACTCTGTTGTCTAGGTGCTAGGTCACAGTTCATTCTAGCCAGAAGGCACTTCTCTCCGCGGCCACACAACTTTAAACGACGGTCGACAACAGCTGACGCATTTCACAGGTGTATTGTCAATGTAACACAAGCGACAGGAATCAACAGATGAACTAACTTACGCCATTCGGACAATCTCGCCTTGCTCACACATTGAGCCTCTAGCCATGCTTCAGACAATGGACACTGGCATGTACACGACTGGCTCAACAAACATACCGTGAAACACAACGGCTGGCCTAAACGACCATTCAATAGCGCTGCCTGTCTTGTCGTTCAGCACTAACATTCATTCGACTCTGATTCAGATCCACGTGTGCACTTCTCACTTTGGATTCACCTTCACAGATTCAGCTTCACATCCTTTGAATCTGGGACCCAGTCACCGAATGACCATCTCATTCTCAATCCCCAGATCTCGCATTCACACATGACTCACTCACTCTTGTCTTTTCACCATATTTCCGTGAAACCCATGCTATCAGGGACTTACCCAATTCTGTCAGTCATACCCTGACGTTATCCCTATTTATACAACATTATTTAACGTATATATATATATATATATATATATTATATATATCTGGGAGAATGTATATATATATATATATATATATATATATATATATATATATATATATGGATATATATTCGACAACTCTGAAAAATGTAAACTGAACACATCAGAGATAATTTATTATCTCATCGTGTTACACACACACACACACACACACACACACACACACACACACAAACACACACACACACACACACACACACACACACACACACACACACACACACACACACACACACACACACACACACACACACACACACACACACACACACACACACACACACACACTAATCACACACACAGAAGGACACACACACACACACACACACACACACACCCGTCTAGAGATCTCTTCCTGTCCTGACACACACACACACACAACACACACACACACACACACACACACACACACACACACACACACACACACACACACACACACACACACACACACACACCACACACACACACACACACACACACACACACACACACACACACACACACACACACCACACACACACAACACACACACACACACACACACACACACACACACACACACACACACACACACACACACACACACACACACAAAAGACACAACTGGAATAATAAAGTTACGACGCTTAATTACCGACACTACGAAGTTCTCGTAACCAGTACAGTCTTGTTGTTAGTTGTGTATCTTTTACAGGACGTTGCAGAACCAATCCCAGCATTGGCTGTTTGGTTTTTTCCTAGGCAAAGTTACGTCCAGTAGTTTGCCATTGCTTTCTGGACGGTCGGCTTCTCGATACCACAGTCGAAACCAACTCAAGGCGCAAGGCCCGCAGCTGGGATCAAACCCAACCACCCGGCATTACGAAGCGCGTGCTCAACGCCTTAGCCACAGAAGCCGACAGTACAGTCCTCGGAGGCCGAATTAGCCCCACAAAAACGAGATCCCTGCAGGTTACATCAGACTGGGCTGGCCTTTAGGGGTGCTCCAATTATAAGTTACTTTGAGACTGAATGGGAGTCGACGTGGCGATGGTGGTTAGACGCCCGCCAGTGGGTCGGAAAGTCGTGGGTTCGGGTCCTGACGGAGCCGGAATTTTTTTTTTCTTTCAAAAATGACACTGACTCCCAGGTCGACCCAGCCTTGAGTTGGTATCAGGTACCGCCCTGGGAAGTAAAGGCGGCAGGCGTGATGGCTGACCACATCACCCACACAGTGCCGATTGATCTATAAAAATATCAGTCTAGCCCTATATTCCCAATACAGCTAAAGACGTGGAAAAGGGACCTTTTTCTTTTGTAAACTCTGAGAATGAACGGGGTACCACGATTGATCTGATGATCTATAGTTGGGACTGAGAATTTGTAACCTCAAGGATGCCAAACGTTCAGGCTGCAGCCCAAAAATTGTGGGGGGACAAAAGGAGGGAACAGGGGGTTGGGGGGGGGGGGGGGGCGCATACATAGCCTGATCCTGTTGGTAACTGAAATATCTTACTGTTGCCGGCTACATCACGTGTTGAGTTTCGGTTGGTCATACAAAAAGCTGAAGTAGGAAAAGATACAGAATACACTAGAGCAGTGTCCCCTAATATAAATATTTTACACGGCTAAAAGGGGTTCCCTCTGTGGCTAAGTCGATGCGAACGCTACCTAATGCCGGATTAGATCCCAGATGCGGGCCATGCGCCTTGCGTTGGTTTCGACACTGGTATCAAGAAAGCCGACCGTCCGGAAAGCAATGGCAAACTACTGGACGTAACTTTGCCTAGAACAACCAAACAATAGCCAGGGGCTGTTGGGGTTGGTTCTGCAACGTCCTGTAAAGGATACGCAACTAACCTGTTTAAAAGGGGTTTCTGTGATTTGTTGTTTTCGTATTACAATAGGGTTCTCGGCGTCTTTAGGCGTTAATCTTTTAAGCGGCAATTTAAGAGAAGGCCAGTTTAACTTTGAATTTAAAAAAATTTAAAAATTAAAATTTAAAAAATTCACATAAAAGAGCAGGGCTTTGCCTGGTTGAAAGCTGACGGTTCTTGTCCGACAATCGGAAGCACAAAGCTGGACACTTCTACAAGAATTTTTGGTCTTCAATGGTTTTGCGCTTCATGGGTAGTGCGGTCGGTTTGCTTGTCTGGAATTCACCTGTTGCTTCACTTCAAAACGTTCGTCTAAAGGTTTCTTTGCATGTACTCGTTTCCACAATCCATTCAAGTGCATGTTTGGTGATTCCTGAACGATATTGATGTCATTTCAACCACCACCACCACCACCACCACCACCACCACCACCACCACAACACCACAACAACAACAACAACAACGACAACAACAACAACAATCTGCACTGAAAAGTGATTCGACAACAAAATCACCGGGTAAGGACGTTATTTAAGCACTAAAACTAGCGTTAACTACTCCCATATTTCTCCACGACTATCAGGTCAACGGACTGACCCCCACATGTGTTTCCTGTAGGTCTCGACAATCGAAGCAATGGTTAATACATAGGTAGCAGATTCCATATATATTTTCATACAGGATAAACAAAACATCCCAGCCTTACGGGGAACAATAAATCAAACCAGGGGGGGAAAGCAACAACTACCAGGGGGCTGTTTGATATAACCACGCCAGGGTGTGGTTGGTTATTGAAACCAAACAGGTGGTCGGGTAGCAGCTGAGAGGCGGACACACACATACACATACAGAGAGAGAGAGAGAGAGAGAGAGAGAGAGAGAGAGAGAGAGAGAGAGAGAGCGAGAAGAGAAAGAAAGAAAGAAAGAACGAAAAAAGAGAGAGAGAGAGAGAGAGCGAGAGAAGAAGAAGAAAGAAAGAAAGAAAGAGAAAGAAGAAAGCGATTCGAAAGAAACAGAAAGGAAAGAAAAGAAAAAAAGAAAGTAGTCGAAAAGAAAGAAAGAAGAAAGAAAGGTGGACACACACATAAGAAAGAGAGAAAGAGAGAGAAAAAATGAAAGAGAGAGAGAGAGCGAGAAGAGAGAGAGAGAGAGAGAGAGAGAGAGAGAGAGAGAGAGAGAGAGAGAGAGAGAGAGAGAGAGAGAGAGAATGGGCGGTCTGCCTCAAGTGCGATTCGTTACAGAATCCATAACAGGTAGTCGGCTGTCAGCTAAGAGGCGGACACACACATACAGACACAGAGAGACAGAGAGAGAGAGAGAGAGAGAGAGAGAGAGAGAGAGAGAGAAGAAAGAGAGAGAAAGAGAGAGAGAGAATGGGTCGGTCTGCATAAAGTGCGATTCGTCACAGAAACCACGCAGGTAGTCGGCTGTCAGCTAAGAGAGAGAGAGAGAGAAAGAGAGAGAGAGAGAGAGAGAGAGAGAGAGAGAGAGAGATAGAGAGAGAGTGGAGAGGGACACGCCTACACACACGCACGCGTGTGCGCGCATAAAAAGAAAAAAGAGACAGTGAAAGAGAAATGGCCCGCCTTAGGGGCGGTTCTTTAAGAAGCCACACAGGTGGCTGAGGTGGCAGATGATAAGAGGCGTGAGAACAGCAGGAGGTAGGTGATCAATGCCTGGAATATGGCTTTGCGTGTACGAAAGTATGAGGGAATTGGGGGGGGGCGGGGGAGGTAAGAGTGAGAGAGATAGACGGAGAGAAAGAGAGAGAGAGAGAGAGAAGAGAGAGAGAGAGAGAGAGAGAGAGAGAGAGAGAGAGAGAGAGAGAGAGTCTTTCTAAAATACACAGTTGAAAGACTTATGCCTGTGAACGTTGGGAACAAAAATCCACACATGCGGTCTGGTGGTAGCTGAAGAATGCAATGAGAAGGAATCATCTAGTTGCGTGTGTGTGTGGCCTGCCTCTCTCTCTCTCTCTCTCTCTCTCTCTCTCTCTCTCTCTCTCTCTCTCTCTCTCTCTCATGTCTCCGCACAGAAACGCAAGCACGGCCTCACTGATTACATCGTCTCCTACAGAAGCTCTTGTTTTAACGATCATATCTCCCTCCGCAGAGACCTACAAGTCTTACTGATGATCTCTCACCGTCCCCTACAGACACGCAAAAACGGTCTTACTGATCATATCTTAAATCCCTGCACAGACACTCCGGAAAGCTTTACCCTACTGTACACATCTTTCATCTCCGTGCAAATGAAATCATTTGAGAAATGAGAACTCTGCGACCACAAAAACAGACACTCTTCGTTTTACCGGATACATAAGTAAAGCAAAGTAACAGAACCGCTACCAAGCTTTCATGGGTACTGGGCATCAAGGCCTATGTCTATATTTTATAAAACAAGGTGATGTGGTGGTAAACATCGCGCACGCCGCCTTTACTTCATTGGACTTTACCCCCCTACTCATTCAAGGTTGGGTCGACCTGGGAGCCAAGGTCATTTGTGAAAAAAGAAAAAAATCCCAGCTTCGTTCGGATTTGAACCCATTAATCCGCAGGCCAGCGCCTAGCCGCTACACCACAGCGGCTTCCACCGAATAAATTTAACAATACGCAGATAAGGTGAATATCAAACACTGGTTTTATCAAGCCCAGGCATCGCATCATCTCTCCAAGCATGCAGGCGAAATTGGCGGTGGTATTTCACTAACCCTGGGTGTGAAACACAAACCTGGGCAACAAGTTGTAGAAAAGAAACTGTATTCAATATATCACAGAGATAAGTTGGAATGATCGTCTGACCCCTTCCAGTTCCTAATTGGCCTCCAACGTGAGGCCTTCTTGGATTTATACGCCCAATCCTGGTTACAAGTGAAAGAAAACTACGTATAAATTACCCATTAAGTAGACTACGGGGTTTTATGCGCATTCTTCGCGTCCTTGTGGGGTATAGAGGTGGCAAGGAATAAACAAAATGGTAGAAGGGGGGGGGGGTAGAGACCACAAAAATGTTGCTTTATCAAAGATGGAAGATTATACTGCAATCAGAGATGCTTTACATGACAGAAACTACATATACATTACTTATTAAGTAGACCACCTGATTTTGTGTGCGTTCTTCGTCTCCTAGAGTAAAGAAGTGGCAAAGAATGAACAAGATAGCGATAAACCGGATAGTATACAAACGCTTGTTTGTCAAAGATTATAGATTATATTGTAATCGAAGATATGAATTTATCAACGAAAAATATTTAGTTGCGCTCTTCGCTTTCCTGTTGGAGTACAAATGTGCCCCCCCCCCCCCCCCCCCCACACAAAAAAAAAAGTCAGACGTTGTTTATCATATGTGGTGGTCTACGTCTTCTGTTCTTGTTCCAAAAAGGGCGCTTGGCACACTGTGTCATGGCTCATAGCAAGGCTGCGATATCTGTGCCTCTCGGTCCAACACATGCGACGTTAGTAAATCCTTACCCAGTCGCTGCTTGCTACATGATTAATAAGAGGCACAGTGGGTCTATCCTCACACCCACCCCTTGTTTTTTTTTTTTTTTTTTTCTTTTTCCTTTCTTCAAAATGGGGCTGTGCAACTCAGAAAAAGGAAAACTGCAATGCCTCCATTGCTATACTCGTCTTATGGTGTTCATACGTGCTTAATCTTTGCGATCACAAGTACCGTTACTTGGGAAGACATTTTTCATTCTTACATCCTGTTGCTGTCAGAGGCCAGGGATGTTTTCTCATTGCAGATTTAATCTACGGCCTTTGGGTATTCGACATTCTTTGTTCTGCTGTGTAGATATGACTCAAGGGGAAACTGAAAACATGACCATAGCCGCACTATAAGTCTGTGCTTAAGCACCAGAAAGCAAATCAAAGTCAACATTTTGAGAGCATGCAACTACCCTGTAACAACATATGGATGTGTGTCGCGGACTATTTCGCAGTCTTCAAGGAAGAAAATACGAGTGCTATATAAAGATTCTCAAAATACTATGGACAAGGAAGAAAAAACCCACTGGCATCCTTGAAAATCTGAACATCAAGGAAGACTGGCTCTAAAAAAAACAGCATCTTTTCTCGGAAACCAAAATATTTTGGGCATTTCCAGCGCCGACCAGCAGGAAAAAGGACACAGTATTTAAGTGACTCCTTGTGTATTTTCTTTCAGGACCTGTTATATAATGACGATGATAACCTCATCCCATTCACACATGTGAGTCATTATTATCATTATCAAGTGCCCACTGGCGTGGGCGATCATGCCTGTTCACAATCTGCGATCTCCAACAGCATTCAGGAGTGCGTGTGCTGACACCCCTGTATGCAGTGATAAAAGGCTGTCAACCATCTTCTCATGTTGTCTTTCTCAATCTCTTTTTCTCCCAAATATTTCCAGTGGTCACAATATGTTCCAGTCTCCCCCTTTTCCCAATATGGCTCCAAAAAATGGTGATTGTCCTCTTTTGATGTTTGTGCGGGTGTTTTCAGCTCTCTTTTTAAAACATCTGTGTTATTTGTCATGACTATTCAGCAAATGTAAGTATTCTTCTGTAAAATAATATATATAAGGCCTCACGATTTTTGTTGTTATTGTTGCTTTGCAAACACTCACTCATAGGCACCCCACAAAAACAAACTCACATGCGCGCACACACACGCACTTAACACAACTTAGCGTGATCTAAAGTCACAGCAACGACAGTCCGCTACAACCAGGACCCTTATGGGATTAAACTTAGAAGTTCTACTCTGACCCGGCATGCATGTCCCAAGAGAAGACTGGAATGTTGTCGTGAAATAGACTAACTGATCCCGTAGAATGCTTCAGCTTTAAAAACCAAACAAAAGGCAAAGAAGTAACAGTAGTGTCTGAAAAACCGCTGAATTCTTTTGTTGTTGTTGTTGTTGTTGTTGTTGTTCTTCTTCTTCTTCTTCTTCTTCGTCTTCGCCACATTCACCGTCTGTAAACTATGGCAGTAAGTTCTCGTTGTTCGTCCATCTCTGAACTTTATTATTGTTCCTGAACCCGAGTGTTGCGCATATATCCGTTTTACAGATCTAGGTTAGTTGCGTATCCTTTACAGGACGTTGCAGAACCAACACCAACAGCCCTGGCTGTTGTGTGGTTTTTCTAGGTAAATTTACGCCCAGTAGTTTGCCACTGCTTTCTGGACTTACAGATCTAGCGTACTCAAATTATAAGATAAATAAAGCGATAAAGAGGGGACATCTTAAAAAAAAAGAGGGCAAGAAATCATCAAAGCGATTCTTCAGTGATAAACTATTGCACTAAGAAAACCAGGATCTCCAAGGAAAACCACCAAGCCGACCAATGATGAGATGGGCCATAAGGACTGGACTGACCTCCATCAATCTGAGAAGGCTGCTTGGTCTCGATGCATGGTGTCCACCTCGACTGCTGGAGGTCCTGAGTTCAAGTCCCGGTGAAGGCTGGGATTTTTTCCACGTGGACTTGAAGTAATTTTCCCTGGCCTCTGGGTAGTCACATCAAACGCCCGTGTGTATTGTTGGGCATGTAAAAAAAAATACATTAGCAGTTGAAAATCGAAAAGAGCCTAACGGCGCTGCCCGGGCAAAATTTGGAATTTAAAATCTAATTTCAGGATCCCTGCTGGTGCAACGGAGCTCGTGCACTGCGCTAAGATTCTTCACTCAGGCTTGAGTTAGAAGTAAAATGGAGCACTTATGGGTTGTCCCCGTGTGCCATGATGTTGATCCCGTGAAAAAACATTTAAACAAACATCTGGTTTCTGAAAGTTACCGCAGGATACGGCAGAAGGAAGAAACAGAGCGCGCGCCTTATCTACTGTCCAGATTTCTGCAGCACACAGTAAAATTCAGAATATATAACACTGACTAACTATTCTTACTTTTTAATGTGCTCTTTATTTCTCTAGATCAGTGGTTCTAAACCTTCCTAGTGCCGCGACCCTTTAATACAGCTCCCTCGTGTTGTGGCGACCCCCAGACAATTATTTTCCTTTATAACTTCAATAAATATGTGTTTTCCTTTGGTGTAAGGTAAAAACATAAGTAAAGTAAAGATCCCTTTTCACGCCTTAGGCGCATCGGCAGTGGGTAGGTAATGGGGTCAGCATTACGCCGGCCGTCTTTACTTCCAAAGGACACCCATCCTGGTACCCATTTTAGGCTGGGTCGACCTGCGACGCCCCATACCACAATAAAAATCCACGCATCCTGCAGTGGTGGGTTTCGATCGCGGTATGTTGGAGTTACGAGTCAGACTCGCAACGCCTAAGCCACGCACGCCGCGATGGTGTAAGGTGACCTATGTGAAAAAGTTGTTCGACCCCCCCCCCCCCCCCCCCCCCCCCCCCCCCCCCCCCAAAAAAAAAAAGGGCGTGACTCGCAGGTTGAGAACCTCTGTTCTAGATGCTGATAGTTTTCGCATGCTGTTAAGAATGTTTATTCCCATTTCTAATCTCCTTTTTTGATTTCCATTTCACTTCTAATGTCATCTGTTATTTCACGTCGAAGATTGGGGAAATTTGTTACTTGTTCTACTATCTCTCTGATGTTCACTGTTCTACATCTGAAACGGCGGATGAAAAACGATAATCTCAGGAATGTGTCAAGTTTACATCAGCCACATAATAAAAGACATTCTTGACAGAATACGTTACATGATGGTGATAATGTTATCGCTACTCCCCGGAGTGGTAGGAGAGTGACTTAGAATGGAGAAATATTGTTAAACGTAAACCATGTCAAGGAGACCAGAGCCTGTGGGGCTTAGATATACTGATTCCCCCTTTCTAACCCAGAGATAAACATTGCAAAAGGAGGGGGGGGGGGCACCTTAGCACCCATCTACCTAATCAACTATGCATAGAGGTTTTCTGTTTAGGTTTTTATTCATATACGTCCTACATGATTTTAGCAGGCTACATGTCAAGAGGCCCACCAAGAAGGAGATGGGTAGAGGAAGTAAAAGAGACACTACAGAAACGCGGTATGACATCAAAACATTCTCCGCAATCAGCAAAAGACAGGAAACTAAATCGATCTCCTCTCTGCGACGCTTTGTGGCATCAGCAGTCGAGCGAAAGAAGGAGTGGGTCTGGGTTATTTAAAATATATTACTGTAAAACCTCGTTAAGACGAATACTTGGTTAAAATGAACAATATTTTGGTCCCAGCTGGGACGGACTGGTCACATCGATTAGTTCTCGGTTAACATGATTGATACAAGAGCCCTTGATTTGGCTTGGTCCGTCAGAACTCGAGTCAACGAGGTTTTATTGTATTATATCATTGTAGTTTTCTGCCTACTACTACTACTGCTGCTGCTGCTACTGCTACTACTACTAATTATAATTTTAGTAAAACCTCGTTCATATGAATTCGCTTAAGAAGAACGCTCGGTCAACGTGAACACAATGTGGTCCAAGCAGGGATGTATTATTACATGTCTCCGGTTAGCAAGAATTTGTTTAACATACTGTATGCGCATCATGGACACTATCTCAAGACTTGATTGTATGCATATCATAGACACTACCCCAAGACTTGACTGTATGCATATCATAGACACTATCTCAAGTCTTGACTGTATGCATATCATAGACACTATCTCAAGACTTGACTGTAAGCATATCATGGACACTACCTCAAGACTTGACTGTAAGCATATCATGGACACTTCTTCAAGACTTGATTGTATGCATATCATAGACACTAACTCAAGACTTGACTGTATGCATATCATGGACACTACCCCAAGACTTGACTGTAAGCACATCATGGACACTACCTCAAGACTTGACTGTATGCACATCATGGACACTACCTCAAGACTTGATTGTATGCATATCACAGACACTATCTCTTAGAAAATGTGTAAGTGGCTAAAGACCCTATTATCCCCCCTACCCTCCCCACCTCGCGCCCCTCTCCAGACCAATGTTTTCTTTGTGTTGGCAATTATAACCGATGCCATGTGCAAATGATGACGTATAACGTCTCTTATCAACACAACTATTCTTCAAATAGACGTCCTTTCACAAGTAATAATATATTTATAACATACATAACATAACCCTTAACCAATTGGGGTCGCTGGAGGTGTATTGATGCAAGCACTAGCACATAAAACCCGCCATCTTTCTCTGTCTTCTGCTTTTCGAATAAGTGTACGATAACTTAGTCCTGTCCATTTCTTAATGTCACTCCATGTTCTTCTTTGCCTTCCTTTTCTTCGAATACCCCCCCCCCCCCCTCCCCAAATGTCCTTTGCAATCGAATCGTGTCTTACCGCATGCTCAAACCAAGCTAGCTTGCGACGTTTCACCACTGCCAAGAGAGAGGCTCCTGGTATCCCTCAAATTTGTATATTTTGTCTCTGACAGATTTATTAGTTTTGTGTTTTAAATAACTAATTCGTAAAATGCGTCTGTAGCATTTACATTCGAAAGCCTGAATCCCACTTTCCATTTCCACAGTGAGAGTCCAACTCTCACATCCGTATAAGAAAATAAAAAACACCAGTGATTTGTAAATATTGACCTTGACTGCTTTGCTGATTTTGCCAAGTAATAATAGCCATTTTCGAATCCGTGTATCTAACTTTCTTAATAAAATCAAAACATTTAACCAAATTTATTAACCCGACATTCATCTGTTTTGTTTCTCCGTGTGTATTTATCTTCTCAAATGTATCATCGCCGTTTGCTGTTTTAAGCTGATCAGCCTATCTATATGTATTCATCAACTAGTGAAACACATTCAGGTCCCACTTCTCACAGTCCACCGAACAACTCAGAAGTCTCGGGGAATTAAAATTCCTCGGCACACGGCCTCGGTACTGCGATAAGCATACCCGCCAAGATATCCATCCCCAAACGGCGTGAACTAGAGGCTGCGGGAACTCTAACTACCAAGGGAAATCACTCACGGTGCTTACATTTCACACATCAGTCTACGGTCTTTGTGAGTCACCGATAACATGCGAGTGCTGTATTTACTTCACATAAACAAAACCCATTCCCCGGCCCCACCCCCACAAACACAGACGCAAAACTATTTCATTCAAGAAGCATTCATCCCGTAAATGATTATTGCGGTAATTTTCAACACCTTTGGTTGGCAGCAGACTGAGAATAGAAAGCTTATCAACCAACTGAAGAAAACAATAAAACAGAAAAATGTACCAGCGTCCGTAACTGGGGAACTAAGACTGCAGCAGGTGGGGTATTCATGGCCTGTTTGGACGCATCGGCGCTAGAAACAGCTGGAATGTCCGGGTGAAGTTCTCAGATTCCAGAACTAGACCAGTGTCTGCGGGAAGATTGCTGCTTGCGCTGTTGGGTAAAATATGGAGTCATAAATATGCTTTCTTCTTCTTCTTTTACCTTCTTCTGCTAGTTTTCAGGGAGAGAGGGATAGAAAGAAAAAGTCAGCTGTGTGTCCTTCACAGGATGTTGCAGAATCAACCGCAGCACTGTCTGTGATTCCACTAGACAATCTCACGTTCAGTAGTTTTCCAATGCTTACTGTACGGTTGGTTTTCGTTACCACTGTTAAATACAAAGCAGTGCGGTCTACTGCCAAAGATTCTGTAACTAAGATCGACACCGGTACACCGGAATTACGAAGCGCGTTCGAAGCGCCCAAGCCCCAGACGTCGACCGTCTACAATCTACTCTTCGTCGAAGCGCGTTTGCAATGCCCAAGCCCCAGACGCCGACTTTCTACTATTATTTACCCTTCGACAAAGCGAGTTTGCAACACCTAAGCCCCAGACGTCGGCCTTCTACTATTATTACCCTTCGACAAAGCGCGTTCGCAGCGCCTAAGCCCTAGACGTCGACCTTTTACGATCTACCCTTCGCAGTGCCTATGCCCCAGACGTCGACCTTCTACTATTATTACCCTTAGACAAAGCACGTTCGCAGAGCCTAAGCCCTAGACGTCGACCTTCTACTATTATTTCCCTTCGACAAAGCGCGTTCGCAGCGCCTGAGCCCCAGACGCCGACCTTTTACGATCTACCCTTCGCAGTGCCTATGCCCCAGACGTCGACCTTCTACTATTATTTCCCTTCGACAAAGCGCGTTTGCGGCGCCTAAGCCCCAGACGTCGACCTTCTACTATTTTTTCCCTTCGACAAAGCGCGTTTGCGGTGCCTAAGCCCCAGACGTCGACCTTCTACTATTATTACCCTTAGACAAAGCGCGTTCGCAGCGCCTAAGCCCTAGACGCCGACCTTCTACTATTGCTATAGGTTAGTTGCGTATCCTTTACAGGACGTTGCAGAACCAACCTTTCTGGCTGTTGTGGTTTTCTAGGCAAATTTAAGTCTAGTAGTTTGCTATTGTTCACTGGACTCGGTACCACGGTCGAAATCATCGCAAGACAAACCGTCCTGCATCATGGTTCGAACCCGGCACCCCGGCATTACGAAGCGCGTTCGCAACGCCTAAGCCACAAACGCCGACCTACTATTACTATTCTTCTTATTTCCGCGGTTCCTGGTTCGTTTCCAAATGCAGGCAAATTAGGCAGCAGACCGACCGCTTGTGTTACTCGTAATGTAAACACTGGTGACGAGAGCCGATAGTTTCGTGGCAATGGTAAACTAGGGAAATTCAAATTGCCTAGCAAAATCACAAATAGCAACACAATTAAAAAAAAAGGCTTGGGACTGCGACGTCATTTTAAAGATACGCAACTACCGACTTCTTTGATCTACTTTCACTTTTGTATCGCTTTCTTGGGAAGGTTCCTGCTGTGCTCGTTTTCTTTCACTATCCAGGGTGAAGCCGGTCAATGAAATTTGGCGTGTGTGCGTAACGAGAGAACGAGAGAGAGAGAGAGAGAGAGAGAGAGAGAGAGAGAGAGAGAGAGAGAGAGAGAGAGAGAGAGAGAGAGAGAGAGAGAGAGAGAGAGAGACTGGGTCACAACCTTAATTCTTTCTCTGACTCCGTTCGCGAACCCAAATGTTCGTGAGCCGAAACAATTATTCACATTGAAACACACATTGAGAGGCGTCCTAAAGGGAACTCACAACCTTCAGAGCGCGTGGGTTAAACGGCTTAACCATTCAAGAAACCACAGAGATCGTTTAACAAACTCTCCGAGTGGGTTCCGGAGCCCTAACGTAAGGATAGGGGGAAAAAAAACAGACTCACTGCACACACACACACCACCCCCCCCCCCCTGACCTAAAAAAGCACGTCGTAGGAGTTGAACATAGGGTGCTTTCTTCGAAGTCGGGGAGCATCTGCTTCAGAGTCTGTATACAGATAAGCCATACCTGTAGAACAGATGTGCATGCAAAACTCAAATACTAGAACAAGATTAAATTCCAGAAGTGGACGAACAACCAGAACTTTCCGTCAAAGTTTAGAGCTGGTGATTGCAATGAAGAAAAAGAAAAAAAGAAAGACCTAACAAACAACCACTGCAGAGACCGCCACAAAGTGATGATTTCCCTCAACCACACCTTTACAATCTGCGAACTATGGCTCCATAAAATGACACACTACTTGTATGTAGACTTACTCAGAAAATGATTCCTCTTCTTCGTCTTCTTAGCGTTTATCGGTTGTAGAACCTTTCAGAATGCAATGGCAAACTACTGAACGTAAAATCACCTAGTGAAACCACAAACAGCCTACAAATAGTGGAGTTGGTCTGTGACGTCCTGTAGGGCAAGCATGTCTAACTGGCGGCCCACGGGCTGCTTTCGGCCCTTTGCGAGCACATCTGCGGCCCACACAAAGGAAATATTCCGCAATAATGTTTTCTTACCTCTTTTAGTCCCCAACGCACCACGCGTGATTGTCACGATACGATCTCAGTGGTTCCAGAAGTTAGTACTCGTAATAAGTTCTTCTGGTTCTAAAGAGAGAGGATTATATTTACTCTGCCCTTTACCCTAATATTACTTTAAACCAAATTGATTTAAATTGTTACCAGTCCTTCTCCGAGACAAAGCCACTGCGCTTTGTTTAAAATTACATAACACTACGTAATACAGCCCGCTGTTCAGACTAGGGATGTTATGTTTGATTCTCATGCCAGTGTCAGAATGTTATCTCCTGACCACAGACTGAGTGGGGCGGCTTTGAAAGACTAAATCAGGGGAATTGAGTGGACGCTAGACATTGTGGAGACGAGAGGTTTGAGTTTAACACGTCAGTGTAATTCTCAAGAGAACAGGTGTTTGGCAATTAGGAATGTTTGATCTTGGTCAAGTAGGAAACACAATGGCTTCACTGACCGTCTTTTCACACCGGCTAGTTAGATTCGTTGTAAACTAGATTGGGTCACTTAAGACTGTTTGCTCTAGGGATGTCAGTCCAGAATTGACTGACAGGCCACTTGTTAGCTAATTTGATCTGATAGGTACTTCAGAGGCGTGGCTGAAGTCATCGTCTTGAGGGTTGGGTAGAACCTAGTAAAGGGAGGAGTTTAATTTGGACAATAGATAGTATACTCCGAACCTTTGGAATTCCCGACACATCGCAGCTGGCAAGCAACAAACACAGGTCGACCTAAAAGGTAAATTTTACGGTCGGATTCTGGTTTGGCGATTGAGGAAAGTTCCCAGGTAAAATATTAATTTTAATCTTGTATACATAGGTTAGGGAGTTAAGCTTAGACTATACTACCTTTTCCTAATTTGTCTGCACATTCTGCTTGAAATAGTTCTTTGTGAGTATTCAGTATCTCAAGTTAGGGAACTGCTAAACTATTCCTATTTCTTGTATGTTTGTGTCACATGTTTTTCAGTGTATGTTTCCATGTGTATAAAATAAGATGTGAACCATGACATTTGCTATAATGAAATGTAATTATATTGTTTCCACCATCAACCAAAATATGAGTTTGGACTGGGGGAAATGATGCCCAAATATGTGCAAGGATGCTGTTGCGTTTGTGTGCCCACCATGTGCTCACTTAATGTGTTCACCTAAACAGGGGATTTATAACCCCAGGGGAAGAATGATGGGCGTACAGTATTTACTGTCACTGAAAGATAATATTCAGGACAGCATGCACATATAAAATGGTTGGAGTTTCAGCACATAACCTGCCCCAAGTGTTGATGTAAAAACAATGATTGAAAGTCTGAGTGAAGACGGACAACAGACTTAGAAAGTCAACTATCATGACATAGCTTGTGAGGGAAGGCAGGATATGTGACGTCCATGTAAGACAAAAGACCTTCAGACTAGACTGGAGAGAATGTGGAATATGAGGTGTGATGGGATATATTTTATTATTCTATGTTATATTAATTGATACATGTATTCTTAGTGTAAGTCAAGATACTACACGTATGTGTTTTGTTTCCATGATTACAGCGCCCATGTGACGATCAGTCCATGAAGTAGACTACATTGTGTTAGACTCGGCCAGCTGGGAACGAGGTGGGAACGATGTGGAGACCGAGGTGGGGATGAAGTGGAGAATAAGCTGAAACAGGCAGAAAACAGGCAAGGAAGAGTTGGACAAGCTTGACAGTTCCTCGCGGCTGTCAGAGGCTTATAAGTTAAGTTAACTCCTTTACGTTAATATATTACCATCATCATCATACCACTCTAAACCCCGGAGCTGTTTTCTCGCTGAAGCTTACCACTATCATTATTATAACTGTAGCCAGTCACTGTTAGTGTAACTCAACAAACTGGAAAGTTCATATAAACTAATTGTTAGAAAATAAAGCTGTATGTCAAGTTTTAAACTACATAGTTTGTTGAATTTCAAATGTGTCTGTTCTTACACGTTTAACTAAACTGTTAAGATAGAATAACATTTGGTGGGGGCTCAATTAATAGGATAATAATTCTTTAATTATTCATAATAACACCGGGAGAAGGTAGATGACGGAGGAATCATTTGCCCTGTCTAATAATTCATTAAGTATAATGATAGACATCTAAAATTCCTTTCCTTCTCTTGTGGGTACCAAGTTCAGCTAATGGTAATGTAATTAACGAGCCAATATGGCTGTTTTCTTGGGTATCCAGGACTTTGTCTGAGAGCAACATAGCTCAGATTTTACTTCGGTTAATCTGGTGGAGGGAATGTGTTGAGAGGAACATCCCTACTCAACATTATAAGCATTTAAGCCACCGCGTCACGTCACAGTGATATGCCAATTCGCCAAAGTGACAAACGCAACGTACTATGTGGCATGACGAATACTAAAGCAATCTGGACAGGTATTTTCATATGCAACATGGTCTGTGTTTCATGCAAAGTGTGTAAGTGCTGTCTCTTTTAAACTCGTGCACTCATGTTCTTTTCATTGTGGCTAACGTTTCCGTTAAATATCTTCTGCGAAACCTAATGAAGTGAAAGAGTTAAATTTCTCCAATTAGTTGTGTGTGGCCCTTATGGCGACAAAATCTGCCCCATAAGGCCCTCACTTTGACAGACCTGCTTAGGGGCTTTGCGCCTGACCTTTTCGTTATAGCTGTTTGTATATCTCAACCTAGTAGTCATGAATATCATTACTACTGGTTAGTTGCGCATCCTTTACAGGACGTTGCGGAACCAACCCCAACAGCCCCTGGCTGTTGTGTGGTTTTTCTAGGCAAAGTTACGTCCAGTAGTTTGCCATTTCTCTCTGGGCGGTCGGCTTTCTTGATACCACTGTCGAAACCAACGCAAAGCACATGGCCCGCAGCTGGGGTCGAACCCGGCATTACAAAGCGTTCGCATTGACTTAGCCACAGAGCCGACATCATTACTACTAGCAGAGGTGAAATAGATGCAAAAAGGACGTTCTACCGGTGTATGTCTGTCAGCTTATTTTCTCCAACAATTAGCAATCCTTTGTCTTCTTCTTTTTCTTCTTCTTTTTCTATTGCTTCTTTTTCTTTTATTGTGTGTGGTTCATATCTGTCCCTTTGAACCCAAAACATCCTATTTAAGCAAACCCCTAAAACGACGCCTTTTGCGATATGATTTTTAGAAAGCAGTTGGTCTAACCTTCTCTATCCCCCCCTCCCCCCAACCCCCAAACTGGGGCCGGGAAATCCACACAGAGAAGCTAGCATATCTCAACACTGGCATCAAGGAGCTTTACATAAGACCGGAGACCACCAAAGAACTATACAGGCAATGATTGACACTTCCAGGAGATAACAGGCAAGAGATATCCCGTTCTTATACCCCAGGTCGTCATACAGCCCTTCTGTCGCTCGTGTAGCAAATTATTCCCTCACATAGTTTTACCAGACCCAAGTGGAACACTAACACAGCGGTTCCCATATAGCTCGACATGTGGGGCCCTCTTATGTTTTTAAAGCAGTGTTTCTCAATCCTTCCATACCCGCGGCTCACCAAAACGGGGACAGTTGTCTCAAGGCCCACCTGACATCTAACTAACCAAACACAGAAATTTTCGGTAGATGCGAGATCTCCTGCAGCTTAGAGGTTAGAAATATGATATACGTGGCTAGAGCGTTGTTTCAAATAGATGAAACGCAGCGATAACATTCATTTGATTTATCTGTTCTGGTTTTTATTACGGCATTGCTAAAGAAAGCATCTTTACACATAAAGTATTTAAAATTAAAATTTAAAAAAGAAAATTAAAAAAAAAAAGAATAATTACAAAATAGATTGACATTCTGATAACTCCATAACACAGAGATGGATATTTTTTTCTTTTTATATGATTTGGCAGAACATTTTCGCGGCCCACTTGGACATTTCAACGGCCTACTAGAGGGCCGCGGTCCACGGGTTGAAGAACACTGCTTGACAGTCTACTAAGGACCCCATACGTTTGGAAAGTCATACTGATGAACTCATTCTGCATTTGGCTCGAAGTCTATTCCTCCATTCCGTTCTACCCCATGCATTCACTTCGATATCATGGATAGAATTTACCGTAACGGCATCTTTTGCTGCAAATGTCTGAAGCAAATAATTCTTTTACACGGTGGGGGAGCTGCCTCTACGCCCAACCTTCCTCCTTTCTCATCCGCGCATGGGACCGGGAACTTATTATAATTTATAAATATCAGAATCGCAAAAACAACTGCATTCTAGAGTTGAGGGATTATGTTTGTGTGTGCGAAAGACATCACGAGCTGCCGGGGTCTACGGACCACCAAACAGGAACCGCTGTTTCAAGGGTCTGAGATACTCTCTTTAGGTCTCCACCGGCTCTCGGCTAGCCCAATTTTCCCGTTGTCAAAACATTTCCCCATTGTATCCTCTTATCGCGGCGTGTCCAAAGAAATGTGCACTGTCTACTTCGGGGTCGGTTACCTTCAAGCAGACTTCATTACGTTTTGGGTACTTGTCCAAGGTTTCTCCTCTCCATATTCCCGATTACAGACTTTTTTTTTTCCGTTTCACCCTAAAAGTCCTGACAGATAAAGTCATTATATTACACGGCTGGGAATGTCTCGACTGGCGCGCCGCTACAGAGAATACACTAGGGGAAGGAAGGGGCACCCTCAACACGACCCCCCCCCCCCACCCACACAATAATTTTCTAGGGTCATTATGTTACGTGTTATTAGTAAAGTAAGTAAAAGACCCTTTTATACACCAATGGACACAAGATACGTAATATGGTCAGCATCGCGTTAGCCACCTTTACTTCCCAGGACTGCACCCGGAACCCGCTCAAGGCTGGGTCGACCTGGAAGCCAAGGTCATTTTTGAAAAAAGTCCGGCTCCGTAAAGGCGACTTCCTTTTTATTATATATATATATATATATATATATATATATATATATATATATATATATATATATATATATATATATATATATATATATATATATATATATATATATATATATATAACACCCACATATATATAATATATAAAAAAACGGCTCTACTGGCAAATTTGGCCGGTAAGGTGGACTGCTTCGACCGGCTTAGCGGGGCTTAGTGGGAGTTATGTCCCTTGGCCAAACTCAAAACAACTCAAAACAAGTCGCGGAAAAAGTCACGAAACAAATGACATACTTACCTATCATCATCCGGGTGCGTGTAGGGTTGCGTAGGGTGTCTATCATCGTCCTACGGTTGCGTGTAGGGCTGCTTATTGCGTGTAGGGTTGGTTGTTTGCGTAAGATAGATGAGGGGTAGGGTTAGGGGTTAGGGTTTAGGGTTAGGGTTTAGGTTTATGGTTAGGGTTTAGGGGTTAGGGTTTAGGGTTTTAGGGGTTAGGGTTTAGGGGTTAGGGTTTTAGGGGTTAGGGTTTAGGGTTATAGGGTTAGGGTTTAGGGGTTAGGGTTTTAGGGGTTAGGGTTTTAGGGGTTAGGGTTAGAGTTTAGGGGTTAGGGTTTTAGGGGTTAGGGGTTAGGGTTTAGGTTTAGGGTTAGAGGTTAGGGTTTAGGGGTATGGTTCGATTTGAAAATTTTCACGTAGGAGGTCGAAATAGTGGCCGACAATTTGACGTTTGTGGGAGTGGCGCCACTGAAACTTTGTCAAATATGACGACGCCAATAGCGGGCGGCTGGTGCCCAGTCGCTGGCGAATTGATCGTTTCACCAACATCCGCAGGCCCTCGATTGTTTGTGTGTGTATGTGACTGTGCGCGACGTCGACGACGTTGGTGTGGTGGACTACTACCTCGTGCAGATAGATGGCATGCCTTACGTTTGCGACGTTGCTGTAGCTTCGCCCTAAGCCTAACCCCTAACCCTATACCCTAAACCCTACACCCTAACCCTAACGCTAAACCCTAACCCTAACCCCTAAACCTACCCCTCATCTTACGCAAACAACCAACCTACACGCAATAAGCAGCCCTACACGCAACCGTAGGACGATGATAGACACCCTACGCAGCCCTACACGCACCCGGATGATGATAGGTAAGTATGTCATTTGATTCGTGACTTTTTCCGCTCGTTGTTTTGAGTGCGGCCACGGGGACATAACTCCCACTAAGTCCCGCTAAGCCGGCCGAAGCAGTCGAAGCAGTCCACCTTACCGGCCAAATTTGCCAGTAGAGCCAAAAAAACACATATATATATATAAATAAACCAACAATGATGGTCCACCAATAATGACTGCAGAAGTTGAGGATACATTACATCATATGAAGAAAGTAAAAGCATCCGGGCCAGACAACATCTCATTAGAATAAATCGAAGCACTGGGAGATTTTGGAATTAAAATAATATCTAAACTTTTAAATGATATCAAAAATAGTGGGTACATTCCAAATGAGCTTTTAAAGTCCATATTTATAGCTCTGCAAAAGAAACAAGTCACTTTAAAATTTTAAGACCATCGCACAATAAGTCTTGAGTTACATGACTAAGCTTTTACTGAGAATAATTATGAGAATAATAAGAAACAAAATTAAACCAGAAATCAGCGTTAAACAATGTGGATTTGTAGAAGGAAAAGGTACAAACAATGCCATATACATCCTAAGGACATTGTCAGAAAGAGCTTAGTGGTAAAGACTGATTTGTACTTATGCTTCATATACTATACAAAATCATTTGACTGTGTGAAGCATGAAGAAGTAATCAAACTTGGAAAAATTAAACATTGATGGAAAATATCTATGAATAATAAAGAATATGTATTGGCAGAAAACAGTAGCTATAAGAATTAACAACTGTTTAGGTACATTTCAAAGCATAAAAAGGGGCGTATGACAAGAATTGTGTACTGTCGCCTGATTTATTTTCACTATACAGTGAATATATAATGAGATCTTTAATTGATATGCCCGGAATTGTGGTTGGTGGGCACAATTTAAACAATTTACGTTATGCTGATCCCACAGTCTTGATAAAAACAAATTATAAATAACTACAGGAAATGATAGACATTGTGGTGATAGAAAGTGGAAGAATGGGACTCAGTTTGAATAATGGGAAGACTGAAGTAATGGTGGTATCAAAGAAACGAATAATTCCTAAATGTATAATATAAATATAAGTCAATGGCATTATTTTGGGACTAGTACATAAATTTAAGTATCTGGGCACATGGATAACATCAGATGGAAGATGCATAACTGAGATAAGAAATAGAACAGGACAGGCAAAAACTGCATTTTATAAAATGAAGAACATCTTATACAATATATCTTTGTCAATGAAAGTTAGAAAAATAATTCTTGCTTGCTACATACACCCAGTTTTAACATATGGCTGTGAATCCTAGACGATCGGTAGGCAGGCCAAACAATTCATTGAGGCCTCAGAGATGTGGTTTTACAGAAGAATGCTTAGAATTAGGGCTGTACCGAATAGTGTTTTTCACTATTCGACCGAATACGAATAACGGGACCAACTATTCGGCCGAATACGAATAGTGAATAGTGTACGAAATATATCCACACACAAAACACACACATTCATAATGTCAACTGTACGCAGAACTTTTACTTCACATAACGTAGCACAGAATAGTCGTCTTCTTTAGCATTCTGAGCCCTTGAGGTTTATTGCTGCAGACTGTTTTTGAAAACCTGTAATAAGGCCTCATCTTTTTCATTTCTGCTTCAAGTTTCATAACCATATAACACGACTGGTCTTATCAACGTTTTATATATTTTGATCTTGGTGTTGTGAGGCAGACAATTTGACTTTAGCAAATGTTTAAGGGCATAGTATACTTTATTTAAAGATTGTATTCTAGATTGTATTTGTTCTCTCAGCATGTTGGAGCAGTTGAAGTTTGCACCCAAGTACTTATATGTTTCCGTTCGTTTAATTTTCGCATTATCGACTTGTATGTGGCCGGACTTTACATTCTTTCCATGTCTAGTTAGTATCGTACAGAATAGTAAACATTTAAAAAAAAGGTAACTACTATTCGTATTTGGCCTGACCGTAACTATTCGGCAGAATACCGAATAGTCAACAGGTCCACTATTCGGCTCCGAAGCGAATATTCGGTACAGCCCTACTTAGAATACCCTGGGCAGTCAAAAAGAGCAACCAAGAGGTTCTGAAAGAGGCAGCAGCCCGAAGACAAATTATCACAGACATCAGAAGCAGACAGTCATCATTTATCGGCTATGTTATGTTGTTTTAGTATCCAGAAGCCATGTTGTTAACCCTTAGGCTCGGTATTATGGATATCGCAACCTTTCGGCCTTGATTCCATTGTAAATACCGTAAATCTGGGAGAAAATGTGGCTTTCCTGCCTACCCCCGGGATTGAACCCGGACCACAAGGAGTTCGTCACCCGGTCTCCGCGCAATCCGGTTTAGCCAACTATGCTAGAGAGCCGGACGGCTATGTTATGAGAAGAGGGAAAATAGAACATGTTGCAGGAGATCACAGATTGTGGAAAGGCATGATCGAACATGCCAGTCGACAAGGCACCTGATGATGATTATTATTATTTATGTAATCCCCCCAACTCCGCCCACTGATTTCTTTGCGTCGGCCAACCAGCTATTAAGAAGCTTAAGTCGGGGGATGCTGGGAGTGGGGGTGGGCTGTAAGTAGGAAACTACGGTAAACAAACTTACAAGTAAACCGGTACAAACTGAGCAAACCGGAGACCCACAAGAAGTACTAACGTAAATATGAAAAACGCTCATTTCAACAAAAAGTCAAATGTGTTTACAAATAAAACACCGCTTCTCCCAAAAAAGATTGATTTCAGACAGTGTCCGTTCCCTTTGTTGACTTTGGACTACCACATGGAGTGGGGTGGAGCGCTGTCGCTTGACAAGTGTGTCAGAGAAGTTAGCTGGCTACTTAGTTAAGACACTGCCTTAAATCAACCGTTTTTGGGGAAGTGGTGTTTTATTTGTAAACATATTTGACCTTTCTGTTTAAATGAACGTGTTTCATATTTACGTTAGTACTTCTTGTGGGTCTCTGGTAAGATGTGTGCTCAGTTTGTAACGATTTACTGGTTAGTTAGTTAGTGAGTGAGTTAGCTAGCTATCTACCTAGCTAGTTCGTTGGTTCGCTAGCTAGCTCGTCGTTAGCTACCTAGCTAGTTAGTTTGCTAGCTAGGTAGTTTGTTGGTTAAAGTTAGTCAGTCAGTTAGTTAGTTATAGTTAGTTAGTCAGTCAGTCAGTCAGTTAGTTAGTTAGTTATAGTTAGTTAGTTAGTCAGTCAGTCAGTCAGTTAGTTAGTTATAGTTAGTTAGTTAGTTAGTCAGTCAGTTAGTTAGTTAGTTATAGTTAGTTAGTTAGTCAGTCAGTTAGTTATAGTTAGTCAGTCAGTTAGTTAGTTAGTTATAGTTAGTTAGTTAGTCAGTCAGTTAGTTATAGTTAGTTAGTCAGTCAGTCAGTTAGTTATAGTTAGTTAGTCAGTCAGTTAGTTATAGTTAGTTAGTCAGTCAGTTAGTTATAGTTAGTTAGTCAGTCAGTCAGTTAGTTATAGTTAGTTAGTCAGTCAGTCAGTTAGTTATAGTTAGTTAGTCAGTCAGTCAGTTAGTTATAGTTAGTTAGTCAGTCAGTCAGTTAGTTATAGTTAGTTAGTCAGTCAGTTAGTTATAGTTAGTTAGTCAGTCAGTCAGTTAGTTATAGTTAGTTAGTCAGTCAGTCAGTTAGTTATAGTTAGTCAGTCAGTCAGTTAGTTATAGTTAGTTAGTCAGTCAGTCAGTTAGATATAGTTAGTTAGTCAGTCAGTCAGTTAGTTATAGTTAGTTAGTCAGTCAGTCAGTTAGTTATAGTTAGTTAGTCAGTCAGTTAGTTAGTTATAGTTAGTTAGTTAGTTAATTATAGTTAGTTAGTTAGTTAGTTAGTTAGTTAGTTAGTTAGTTAGTTAGTTAGTTAGTTAGTTAGTTAGTTAGTTAGCTAGTTCGTTAAAGTTAGTCAGTCAGTTATAGATAGATAGTCAGTTAGCTAGCTAGCTAGTTAACAGATTATCTTCACCGTACGTCTAACCATTCAGTCGCCCGGCTCTCTAGCGTAGTTGGTTAAACCGGATTGCGGGGAGACCGGGTGACGAACTCCTTGTGGTCCGGGTTTAATCCCGGGGGTAGGCAGGAAAGCCACATTTTCTCCCAGATTTCTCTCGCCCCGACCACTTTAGAGACTCCAACCACTGTATTCGGACCCAGTCCATCTCTATCTTTCTGAGCATCCTCATTGAGAAAGCATGCGCGGGACAAGGTCTGTGTCCCCAGCCTTGTTACTGCTTTGGTCTCTGCCTTGACCTCTATACCACTACATGATTTAATAAATCGCTGCTAAAATCTGAAATGCTGGGCCGAAAAGCGCAAATATTTTAGTTTAGCTGTAATTTTTATGATGTTCGGTCAGTCCAGAGCTTTACCAAAGTCAAAATAGCTTTCAATACTTTATATCTTGCCTATTATCACCTTTTTTTCTTCGAAAATTATCTTGACTCCCATGTCGACCCAGCTTCGAGTGGGTACGGGTGCAGTCCCGATAATTAGAGGCAGCCGGCGTGATGCTGACCACATCTCCCATCTTGTGCCGCTTGGTCTATACAAATAAAAGTCTAGCCATATATGCCCTATATGCCCAAAAGCGTAGAAAAGGGACCTTTTACTATTATCACCTCCCATACCGACTTTTTATTTCCCTGTTACTTCTATCAGTTCCAGAGCAACAACTCTGCATAGTGAATAAATCCTGCTACTGCCGGAATCTGAACCCGCCCAAACTCGGTAAGGCAAGCTCACTATCTACTATGCCAAGGCGGCTGCTTACGAGAACATACCATTGGTATAAAACTGGGCGGATTATTTTTCTGTATAAAATTCCCCTTGGGCTCCGAGGTCGCCCCAGCCCAAAATGGGTACAAGGCAATGTCCTGGGAAGTAAAGGCGGCTGGCGTGACACTGACCACATCACCCATCGAGTGCTGATTGGTCTACGAAAATATACGTCTAGTTACTGTATGCCCGGCAGCCGCCCTGGTGTGGCGGCTAGACGCTCGCTTGTGGATCCGATGATCGTAGGTTCACATCGGAAAGGATCCGAAGGTATAAATCTTCCCAAAAATGACCTTGGCTCCCAGGTCGACCCAGCCTTGTCAATAAGTACCAGGTACAGTCTAGGAAAGTTCGGCAGTCAGTGGGATGCCCACTACACAATACAAGTTCTGGCACTTCATGATGGTGTTGAAAACGATCCTTTACTATATCATGATCATCATCAGTTCTCGTTATGCCTAGTGGCTTCAGAGAGGACTTTCCACGCTTTCCTGTCCTGTGCAATCTTCAGTGCAGTTTTCCATGTCAAAGATGCCGCACTCAGGTTACTTTAAATCGTTCGTCTCGACTCCATGTTGTTTTTGGGCGCCCCTTTTTTTCCCCTTTCCTTGTGGTATCCATGTGAGAACTGTTTTGGCAGGTATATCAAGATTCATTCTCATAACGTGGCCAAGCCATTTCCTCTTGGTTATTTTACTGTCTATTGTTTCTGGGTTTGTGACTTGAAGTAGTCTAGTGTTTGAGATTGTATCTGGCCAGAAAATTTTGATCATTCAACGTAGACATGTGTGGTAGAAGGTAGACAGCTTTTGTGCATCCTTTTTTGTCATGCTTTTCTATATGCCCCATGCGAAAATTCGCGAGCAAGGAATCTTTTTACTTGATCTAATATTAACGAACACACAAGAATTAATGACGTCACACCAGCAAGCAGGAGATGAACTTTGCTGAAGGTCACGATCAGGCACGAAGATCCAATCGAACACTAGAAAACATTCGGGGTTCTGAGATATGCTATTTTAGTCGTAAGGGTATCACATTTGTTAGTAAAGGGACTTATCAGCTGACACAGCTACGTTAGATAAGCTGCTTTATAACCACGGGTGAATTACATTCCAAACCTCTACGGTAAATGTCTCTGCCAAACGATGGTATCGGGAATAAAGAAATGAAAACCGGAGTAAGAAGAAATGGATCAAGAACTGACATTAGTGCACTCGGGACACTTGCCTGCTCCGCCCGTTTCTTCAGTTACCAACCAAGAGATTTGACGTCTGAACAATGGATCAACTTCATGGCACACGGGTAGTAACCTATAAGTGCTCCGTTTAAGTCTGAGTCCGAAGTCGCTCAGCGCGGTGAACGGGCTCTGTAGCACCAGCGAGGATCCTGAAATATTTCGGGTTGATTTTCACCTTAAAATTTTGCCCTGGCAGCGCCGTAGGCTACTCTTTTCGATTTCCAACTGCCAATGGAGTTTTGTACGAGCGCAACAATACACACGGGTGCCCGATCTCATTAGCCAGAGACCAGGGGAAATTACTAGAAGTACACGTAAAAAAAAATCCCAGCTCTCACCGGGGTCTGAACCCGGGACCTCTAGCACACGAGGCGGACACCGTACCTCGAAACCAGGCAGCCCCCTTGCCAATGAAGAGTCGACATGCTAGAAGTACCAACTGCAACATGTTTTCTCCACTCAGAGTTGAATATCTTCAAGAGCCTCTACTCAACCACTGACCCACCCCGCCTTTCAATGCGGAAGAATGTTCTGTCTTGAGTATCGTTTATTTTATACATTAGAGTCCTATGTAGTCACTTCATAGTTAGAGCCTATTTGTGTATGTGTACTGTGTTGTCCTTTATGTGCTGATGAAGGCTAATCGCCGCAACGTCCTTTGTTTGTTTATTGTGATCGATTTTGTAAAGCTAACATAAACTAATTGTTGTTTCTTACCAACTTTTTCTCTTCCCTATAATTTTCTACTCCTTATAAAAACTGTCTATTCTACTGCACTGTCCCCGCTTTGTCCTAAAGTAGCTCACTGCCCAGAGGAGCGACAACAGCTAATCGGGAGTAAGAACAGACGATAAGTGGTGACACAGGAATCATGTTTAAAGAAACAGATACATTTCTACACAACTTCCGTTTACAGGTTTTAAAAGGCGAAAAGTCCAGAGGATCTACTAGCTGAACATGGTTCTGATCCCACATAATCCGGTCTCTGGCTGCAGAACGTTAGCCGCCTGCCCAGAGCGTCACAAGGCGCCGGACAAATAAACCCATGTGCTTAATCGGGCACCGAGAAGTAAACAGCTTGCACACATGCACAGACACTTCACTGAGATTAGATTCGACCCTGTCGCCTCCCAAATAACTACAGCGTCTCGACGTCAAACGGGAAAGCACCCATGCCTCCAAGCATACGCTTTGGCCACACGTAGAATATAACCGCCTCAGCAATTTCCTACTTTATATTGGAAAAAAGGGGGGGGGGGGGGAGGGCGGCTAGTGTATCCCTTTCTTGTCTACTTATTTCATTTACTTCTATCAGAAAAGTAAGTAACGGGGCATACACGGCTAGGTTTATGTTTCACACAGCTATCAGCATTCGCTGGATGAGGTGGTCAACATCACACCGGACGCCTTTACTTCCCAGGACTTTATCTGGTACCCATTTAAGGCCAGGGGTAGCCCTTGTGGTCTAGCGGCTAGACGCTTGCCTGCGGATCGGAAGATCGTGGGTTCGGGTCCTGACACAGGCCAGTCTTTTTTCCCAAAATAACCCTGGCATCCAGGTCGACCCAGCCTGGAGTGGGCAACAGGTACAGTCCTGTGAAGTAAAGGCGGTCGGTGTGACGCTGACCACATCACCTACCAACTGCTGTTTGGTCTATACAATATAGGTCTGGCCCTATATACCCATTACGCTTGAAGGCGTGGAATAGGGTCTTTTACTTTTACATTCAAGGTCAGGTCGATCTGCGAGCCAAGGTCATTTTTGAAGAAGGAGGGGAAAAAAAAGGGGGGGGGGGCGGGTTTTACACCAGAGCACTTCTATTGCATCCATCAGCACCAATCAAAGACGTCTGCGTGTATTTCTCATGCTGTTCAGTGGTCTCAGAGGTTCCTCAAGCAACTAATCCTCACCATATGGATTGTCAATCAATGCCCATTTACATATGTAAATAATATTTAGAAAACACAAACACAGCACTAAACTGTTGCTGGTGCTAGAGAAGCTGTGCCCATCTAATCTCTCCAAAATAATGGTTTACAACGTCTACAGCAGGTCGGAAGAGGGGCGACCGCCATGTCCACACAAGCAGGCAACAGACGTACAGCAGCAACATGACAACATCTGTCCTCGCGTCAGCCCACCAACCGTGAAAGGTCGTAAACAAATTCTGAAAGCCTGCGAATTGTCACTCACCCTACACTTTTGCACCGGCGTTAGGGGGGAACAACACGTTATGGTAAATAGGCAGGATGACCATAGGTTTCGTTGAAGCAATGGAATTTTTGTAGTTGTTGCTGAGTACGGTCTGGGGCTACCTAAAAACGATACTGTCTGACGATATGGTCACCCTATAAATAAAAAGTCAAGATCCCTTTTTTAGGCATTAGGCGCATCGGGAAAAGCACCTATATTTATACAGACCAATCGGCACTAGGTGGGTAATGTGGTCAGCATTACGTCGGTCGTCTTTACTTTCCCAGGACATCCATCATGGTACACATTTTATGCTGGGTCGACCTGCGAAGCCTCATACAACACGATACAAATCCACGCGGCCAGTAGTGGGTTTTGATCGTGGTACGTTGGAATGACAAAGCAATAAGGTCTGCTGTGTTTGTAAATTGTTGCTGTGTACGTTATTCGACCTATGCTTCGTTAATATAAATTTCTGTAAACTATGGTGGCATTTCAGTGGTTTGAGATTAATTCTGTCAGTATTCCGTAGTTGTGGATTTCAAGCTGTACGATAGACATGCCAATGTGGAAACTTTTTTTTTTTGCGGTGGGGGGGGGGGGGGGGGGGGGAAGGGGGGGGCTATTTGGTTATGTTCTTATTTCGCTTGTTTCCATAGCGAGGCGCACACGCCATTTTGAGGTGACAGGTTCGATTCCCGGCATGGTAACTAGAGCTTTCGATTTTTATGTTGTCTAGTGTGTTCTTCTATATATCTACTTTTTTTTAAATGAGTGCCAGTCAACACGTTGTCTCTTTATCAATTATATATCTATCGAATTACGAGTAGCACTCGCAACGCCTAAGCCACGGATGCCGCCGCACCCTATAAATAGGTCATGGTATTTTCAATGAACAGAGACATCTGTATTCGTGTTTTGTTGATTACACTAAAGATTTGATAACATGAAATATGAAGAAATCGTTGGAATTTTAGAAACCTTAGACATTGATGGTTAAGAACTGAGGTGAAAAAAATGTATATATACTGTCGAAACCAGCCAGCCATAAGAATTGACAAGCTTTTCAAAAACAATAAACAAGGCGTTATCCTTCTGTGGGTTCCGGGGGTGAGGGAGGAGGGCAGTACAGACCCATGGTGCCTCTAACTACCATGTTGTAAAAGCTGACTAATTAGAAGTGTTTCCTTCGAAGTCAGAGAGCATCTGCCTGAGGGGCAAGGAACGAGCTGTAAATAAGAGAGATCTGTCAAATCGATGTGCAGGCAAAACCCAAGTTCTGTAACAAGACTCAAGTCTGAAAACAGACACAATGAGACAGAAACATTCTCAACAATTATTAGTCAAGTTTCGTCTTCTTATATCAATGCTCCCGTGGCACTGGTTGTCACGTCTGTCTCAGTCCTATGTCTAGTGAACCTGCTATAAATTCCCTATCCCATGAGGTTTATGGTTTTACACAAGAATACTTAAAATACAATGGACAGCCAACAAAAAGAGCAGCCAAGAGGTTTTGAAAGAGGCAGGAGTCCGAAGACAACTTATCACAGACATCAGAAGGAGACAGTCATCATTTTTCGGCCATGTTTTGAGAATAGGGAAAATAGAACATGCTGTGACCACTACAAAGATTTGTGGAAGGAGGGATAGAGGAAAACAACGAGAGAAGATTATTAACAGCACACGAACTGATACATGCTGCAGGAGTTTGCAGATTGTGGAGATGCATGATCGGCGACACCAGTCGGTGAGGCACCTGATGATGATGATCATCCCATGAGGGTTGTGTGGCCCCAACTTTTCCTGGACAAACCACACACAAAACCCACTGCCTCTTAGCAAGATGTTGCAAAATGTAACTAATTAGGGCTTGCTGAAATCAAATGCTTCACTGGGCGGCGGGGAGAAGGGGGAGGCTGAAGCTTAAAAAGAAATCTTATTGCTGGGTCAAAAGGTGCAGATATCACAGTCAGGCTGTAAACCACAACACCATGTGCCAACCACAATGTTAATGTTTTCAAACATGACCTCGACGTCTATGATCTTAAATGGGTACCAGGTTAAACCCCGGAGAGATTGGCCAGCATGACGCTGACTGTATCACCCGCTGAGTGCCGACTGGACCATAAAATTTATGTCTAGCCCTATATGCCCAATACACCTGAAGGCGTGGAAAAAAGGCTCTTGATTTACCATGTTAACAGCAAACTTGTATGAAGAAGAAGAAATCTGATACAAATGATCTTCCATGCCATGATGCCAACTATCCTTTTTTTTTTTTATGGTCTCCCGCTTTCTGTTCCCCTTCTCTCCCTTTCTAGCTTTCCCTTCTCTCCCTTTCTCTCTTCCCCTTCTCCCCCATTATCTCTTACCCTTCCTATCTTCCCCTTTTCTCTATTCCCCTGTCCTATTCATGCTTATAAATAAAGTTACTTTTTTCAGAAACACAGACATACACCTCCATGCAACTACTTACCCTGGTTTCATAAACACCCTGGCAAAATGCAGCTTTGCCTTCAGGTCATCCACAAGCACCTGCTTCAGGTAGTCCTTGTCTCCCATCGACACCCCCCCTGTGGTAACTATGATATCTACACGGTCCAGGGCATCTGTGAAACTCTGCAGAAGAGCATCTGGTCTGCAAGGAAATCAACAAAGTGAGAGATCAGTGGGAAATTCTGTAGAAAAAGCATTAGGTCTGCAAGCAGATCAACAAAGTGAGAGATCAGCGTGAAACTCTGAATAAAAGGCATCAGGTCTGCAAGTAGATTAACAAAGTGAGAGATCAGCGTGAAACTCTGAATAAAAGGCATCAGGTCTGCAAGTAGATTAACAAAGTGAGAGATCAGCGTGAAACTCTGAATAAAAGGCATCAGGTCTGCAAGTAGATTAACAAAGTGAGAGATCAGCGTGAAACTCTGAATAAAAGGCATCAGGTCTGCAAGTAGATTAACAAAGTGAGAGATCAGCGTGAAACTCTGAATAAAATGGCATCAGGTCTGCAAGGAGATCAACAAAGTGAGAGATCAGTGTGAAACTCTGAATAAAATGGCATCAGGTCTGCAAGGAGATCAACAAAGTGAGAGATCAGTGTGAAACTCTGAATAAAATGGCATCAGGTCTGCAAGGAGATCAACAAAGTGAGAGATCAGCGTGAAACTCTGAATAAAAGGCATCAGGTCTGCAAGTATATTAACAAAGTGAGAGGTCAGTGTGAAACTCTGAATAAAAGGCATCAGGTCTGCAAGGAGCTCAACAAAGTGAGAGGTCAGCGTTAAACTCTGAATAAAAGGCATCAGGTCTGCAAGGAGATCAACAAAGTGAGAGATCAGTGTGAAACTCTGAATAAAATGGCATCAGGTCTGCAAGTATATTAACAAAGTGAGAGATCAGTGTGAAACTCTGAATAAAATGGCATCAGGTCTGCAAGTATATTAACAAAGTGAGAGATCAGTGTGAAACTCTGAATAAAATGGCATCAGGTCTGCAAGTATATTGACAAAGTGAGAGATCAGTGTGAAACTCTGAATAAAAAGGCATCAGGTCTGCAAGTAGATTAACAAAGTGAGAGTGAAAATAAGGGATCCTTTTTTTCCATGCTATTGGTAAAGTAAGTAAAGTAATGGACCCGTTTTGATGCCTTCAAGCCTACTAGGCATATAGGGTCAGACCTATATTTTATAGACCAACCAACTTGTGATGTAGTCAACATAATGCCGACTACCTTTACTTCCCATGACTTTACCTGGTAGCCTTTTATGGCTGGGTCGACCTGGGTGTCAAGGCCATTTTTTGAAAGAAGTCCGGATCTGTCAGGACCTGAACACACAACTTCCGGATCTGTCAGGACCTGAACACACAACTTCCAGATCTGCAGGTGAGCATATTGTGTATATGGGTCAGACAGATATTTTGATACACAAAATTGATACCTGACTGGTGATATGGCCAACATCATGTTTGCCACCTTTTCTTTCAAAGACATTTTCCCGAACCCACTTTTGATGAGTTAACCAGGGAATTCTTGATTAATTTCTTCTTTATCATCTAAATTCATCTGAAGACGTAAATGCATTGTGCCCGTTTACGACATGGCTGTGATATCGGTGCCTTTCGGCCGACACATCCGATTTCTGCAGGCATTTGTTGTCCACGTCGGTTTTCCGGTTAAGTTTCATGGGACAGTGCAGTCTTACTGTTGTTTCGTAGTTTACAGGTAGAGAAAAAAGGATTCTTTTCCACACCTTCAGGCGTACTGGGCATACGGGGCTAGACCTATACATTATAAACCAAACAGTACTTGGCGAGTAATATGGTCAACATCACACCAGAGTTCACAGGTGGTGAGTCAATGTTAACAGGGAGGTCAAGGCAAGAAGATCAACTTCACTGTACAAGGTATTATCCCATATGGCTCAGTCTCTCTCTCTACAGAGCAGCTTGTCACCCTTGAGAAAGCTGCTCAAAGCTGGAACTCTGTAACTCTTAGGAATATCTGAAACACCTGCACTCACTATCGACAAGTATACATGCAAAATCCAACCCACAACTTAATAGCAAATAGGCAAATGGTTTAAATATTCTGCAATGGAAACCCTTAGAATTTTTACAATATGCCAACATACTACCACCAGAAGAGAGAGAAGGACACACATACACAAAGGGGAAGATATACATAATATATATATATAATAAGAGGATTTGTTTGCCATTTTTGATATATGCTGAGTAGTTTTTATTTGGGAGCTAAGGTAGACAAAGAATATCTTCTGATGCCCAGCAGTCTGTGGTAATTTATTTTTTTTTTTAAATTAAATATCAGATGAAAATAAAACTGGTGTTCTGCTAAACTAAAAAACCTGTCTCTAGATAGATTGAAAAACGGATTGCCAAGCCATAATTTCTTTATGTTTAGTGATAAGTATCGATAGCTACAAAAAATAACATCTATACATGGCCATTAAATGTATATAAAACAGTTCAAAGCTTCAGGAGAAGCAAAGACGGTAAAAACAAGAAAAACTTTAAAAATAACAAAGATTGAAACTACAACAAATGTCAAAGAAATAATGCGACAAAAATTTCCCAAAATAATTAAATATACCCCCACACAGTATGTTTTGGAATGAAAATATGAAAAAAGTCAACTCCATTTAAAAAAAAAAAAAAAAACAGAATCCAATATGACCAATGAGATTACATATTTATTTTTAAAATTAAGAAGCGTTTTTTTCTGTGAATATATTTCACAATATTTGAAACTATTTCTGCCACTTGTTTTTATCTGGATTAATTTTATTTTTACTGGGAGCTTCCTGTTAAATCGCTGGCTGCTATTTATAACAAAGATTTTTCTTTTTACAATTAGCATAATATCACAGATTGTCGCGCACATAATTAGGAAATTGTTTCACGCACACAGTATCAAGCAAATAGCCAGGAAGTTGTTGGGCTCTTTTTTATTATACTATACACTATTCTTAATTCTTTGTCCCATTACTTTTAAAGCTGCTGAAGCCAGATGTCTTTAGCATCTTCAAGCCAGACTTAACAAACAAAACGTCAGACAAAGAACACATGACATATGATTAGGATTCAAGGGTTAAGGGCCAAAACCTCATATGTGTTACCTAGAAGTGAAAGAGTTAAGTTAAATCTGAACAGAAAGAGCTGAATATGTACTTATTAACGGCTTCTGTACGCATCGCCCCCAAAATAATTCCACCCAAATACATTTCAAAGTAAACCATACTTAAATTCAAAATCCACCATAATTTAATGACGACCAAATGAAGAACGACTTCTACAGTTACACTTACTTATCTCTGGCAATGCCCAGGTCCACAAAGGGAACACCGACCTCCTTCATCTGTGCCAGCAGAGCTGTTCTATTACTGTCCCTAATCTTTCCCGCTGTGAGAGCTGCATCAGGCTCAGCCAGCTAGCAAGGGAGACAGGAAGTGTGAGCGATAAAATAACAGTGTGTAACTGCAATAAACAATAATATGAGCATAGGTTCACTCGATAATGTCAGGATACAGAGGCGTGGAACTACCTATGGCAATGCAACTAGACCAGGGTTCATACTGGACATAGACCTACCGACACTTCTTCAAGGTTATACCAGAAATTGGTTCCTAACTGGGAGCCTGGTCAACGCTGATAGGATATCGGATCAACATTTTCTCTTAAGTTGGAATTTATCTACTTGAGAGAATAAGATCTGTAACACAGATGTGCACATAACGTTCAAGTCCTGGAACATGACCAAAGTCCAGAAGTGGACAAACAAACAGGACTTTCTGCTGGAGTTTACAGCCGGTCAACATGAAGCGGCAGCAGCAGAAAAAGAAGATGAAGATAAAGAAGAAGAAGAGGAGGAAGAGGACATGGACGAAGAAGAAGATGGAGAAAAAAGAGAAGACAGAGAAGAAGAAGAAGTAAAAAGGAGGAGGAGAAGAAGGAGAAGGAGAAGCTGCTGTCTGGTGTAAAAGGCCATAAATGGAACCAAGTATGGAACAACTAGAAGTGGTCAAAGTGTTGTGCAGCCTTGTGCCATAGGACCGCTACAAAAACGACATCTCTGGTCACTCCGAAACATTTGGGCCAAAGGGTTTCTGGTGAAGTTGCTACAGGCCTAGCAAGACGGCAATGGATTTATTATTGCTACATGCGATATAATGAGATACCAATGGACAGATCAAACAGTATTCAACCATGGTAATTTTTAAGGGACTACAAAAGATAACCTCAGAGAAACATCAGAGAAGATGGTGAATAATGTTTCTAGGTGGAAGTCAATCACCCAATATTCCTTGGTGAAACCTCACTTTAAGATGTGGAGTTAAACAATTCATCAGGCAATAATGTAGATACAGATGGGCAAACAGACAGAAAAAAAACAATATGAATACAAAAGACAAGAATAGTTTTCATAGCCTTGTAACATTTGTGTGAGTCAAAAGAAACTAAAGCTAGTATGAAACTTAAAATATTTAGCTCTGATATCATATCAGTACTGTGGCAGAGAGCTGAAACATGAAGAACAAATAAAACAATTATTAATTACCTGTAAACACTGATAAACTGGTGACTGCATACAGCAGAAGGAATTAAAATGGAATGACAGAATCCCTAAAGCAAAGCTCTGGGAGAAAGCTAAACAAATTCCAGTCAATGAAGACGTGGTGTAAAGAAGGTTGCATTGAAAAAGACATACACTGAAAAAACTTGATTAAGAGAGGGCTGTCTAAAAAAAAAAAAATAATAACAGAACACTATTCTTCTTTGGTACATGTCAAAAGTGGAACAGGTATCTTTAAACTATCATCATAGCATCACTTTGTTTGACCTGCACTGTGATGTCATGTGCTTAACACTCTTGTCATCTTTGAGAACAACACTGACAGGTTACAAGACAATGGCACGGTAATTGTAATTTCTATCACACTTTAAAGTTAGCATTTGAAGCCTCTTCATAGTAACATAGAATATCCTTGCAATGAAACCCACAGTTATAAAAATAAAAAAAAACAGCAGACCAAATAACACAGAAAAAGGATTTAGAGAGTAAAGTGAAACAGATATGGATGGGTCGGACAGGACCGGATTTAGACTTGAGGCCCTAAACTATACATAGCCCTGAGGCCCGTATTGTTTCAAATTACACCAGCTAATTTCAGAAAACCTTAATATATATATATATGGCTTTTAAATATATGTTTAGTAAAAGAAAAAATAAATGTGTCTGAAAATCACATAAAATATATTATATAATTCTCTTAAAGACTTTAAAAAAAATTTCATTAGTGATTTTTAAAAAAAAAGAATTTTGCTGAGGCCCATTCAGAATGTGAGGCCCTAAGCTGTAGCTTGATTACTTATGCCTAAATCCAGCACGGAGTGGGAGGGGGATCAGGTAAGCTACAGGCTTAAGCAAAGGGCAGGAAACCTTGATGTAAGTTGCTTGAGGCCTATACTCTACTGGAGGATGAAAGGCAGAAGCAGACAATAAAAAATAAAAGTCCAATTCAAACTCCACTGACCTCATTGCCTGTAGACATGACCCCTACAGTTGGTTGAGCATAACACTTGACCACCGTGACCCCTGCTGCTGCTAACAGCCCAAGCTCTGCTGGTCCCAGTCTTTGATGGGCACAAAGGATTTCCTGACCCTGTTCTATATCAGATCCCACAGGCCTGGCCAGAAGATAAATATGACTGACAACAAATAGGGAATACAAGTGACTCGATAATGACAGGACTAGAACGCATAACCTCTAATACCACCCCATCACTGGGATGATAGCAAAGGTTGGTAACGTGATACACATAGTCCCGGCAAAAAGCCACGCTAGAATCCAGCAAGACGGCAACGACGAGAATTGACTGAATGGCGTCCCGCTCCCCTTCCCCCCACCTTTCCCTAAATCTTTCGGATGCACTATGAGTTTAACCCCTCAACCCATTCCCACAGAGAGCACTTGAGTTCGTTGCCCAACATGCCACAACAATTCTAATCGCCGATCATTTGGATCTCAAAGCGTGAGCTGGACGGTCCGGTTATATGGTATTTACGTACACCGGAGCTTAGCTATCAACACAACCCGATCACATAATAACAAATGACTACTGGACCCGCTTAAGACTCCACACAAACTCTCACACACATATCCATTACATGACTAACCCGTTCATATTACAGGAAGACAACTATAAGACCACTATGGTCACACGCGGAAATTTTCACATTTCGGAACTATTCATATTCAAAAACTGTTTTCAGTACTTTTTGGCAAAATTAAAATATTCAAAATTTTAAAACAATAAATGGTGGCCGAAAGGTCGTTGTGTTTGGAAGCTCGCTCTCCTTCGAGATACGCCTAGCCAGATCAAAGGGAGACAGAACAAACAGGAAACACCAAGAATGAAGAAGGAAGACATGCACCAGTGACAACAGGACGAGCGGATTGATTCGGATGGAAGCATTAAGCCAGAAATGGCACAAATACCAGCATTCAGTCACGAAAGTGACGCAAATAAACCAGACCACAAATATAGGCGGAGACTGTTAGCAGCCTAGGCTAGCTAGCAGCAGTCTGAACGTGGTCAAGCTTTTCTTTTTTTTTTTTTTTTTTTTTCTCAAAAGGACTTGGACTTGGCCAGAAGATAAATAGTGACATCAAGTAAAATGTACCTCCCCCCCAAAAAAAATTGTATATGGTTGTTAAAGAAAACATGGGGGTCTTGTCTTGTCTGGTCTTGTCTTGTCCACAATTGCCTCACAGCGTAGTGGGGAGTCGCAGTTTTCTATCCTGGGCCAGGTGTGTTGCACGTGTTGTTGTTAGTCCGTGTTCCCTCAGGATCTCTGATATATTGTCTATCCATCGTATTCTCGGTCTGCCTCTTGCTCTAGGGCAGTAGTGCTGTTCGTTGTATGCTCGTAGAGGCAGTTGGTCGGTTTGCATTCGCATCAAGTGGCCAAACCACTCTATTTGTTGCTTCTTTATGTATTGCAGGCATGGTGTGGTTCCTACAATTGATCTAATGTTCTCGTTTCGAACTCTGTCTCTCCTTGTGACATTGGCAGCCTTACGTAAGCATCTCATTTCGCACGTCGTGATCTTTTTCTCCTGTGCTCTTGTTAGGGACCAGGTTTGGCATTGGTAGCAGAGGGTTGGTATAAACATGCAATTTATCAGTTGTCGCTTTAGTGTCATAGTGATGCTTGGGTGTTTTAGCAGTGGGGAGAGTTGGTAAGTTACTGCGTTCGCCTTTTGACATCTTGCCTCTAGTTCCCTATCAATTCTTTCATCAAATCTTCACATGGGGTTATGAGCCGAAATGCTTTAAAAATAAAGACTCTTAGAATATCAACGACAAGGAAGAAAAGTAAAAATGATATTCTAAACGATCCGAAAATTTAAGGAGATTGGCTAATATATCCATGCACTTTGTCATGGAAACTGAAATATTTTGACGTAGCAAGTGCCATGGAGGATTGGAAAAAATAACAGAAGGTAGGGTGCCAGAACAGAGGGTCAGGGGCTGACCAGCATAAAGACGGGCACAAGATATAAAAGTTCCTTGGGTACGAAAGTGGGAGAGCTGGTGAGAGGCTGAGTTTCTTTCAGGCAGACTGTGATGGGAGTAACATTCTGCAAAGTACCTGCTACAGGTAGATTGTTATCTGTCAAGACTTAAATAAATGGGTTTTTTTTTGTTTGGTTAACAGCTTTATGTAGGTGTTCACTGTTAACAAACATACACACAGTCCGGTCATTAAATATGACTGATTTTATGATGGTCAAGACTAAACCCACATGCATGAAGCAAAGTGAGTCATTCAGATAAGGAAGATTCATCTATGATCTGACAAAACTCTAACGCCACCTGCCTGATCAGCAGACAACAAGTAACCTCCTATTTTGATTAGCTAGTGACAGTTGCTTGGTTAAGTTTGCTGCATGCAGCAGGGAGTCAATGTCAAACTGTGTCTTCATTTAGGAAATGTACTCCTGACACAGTTAATTTGATGAGACAAGTTTCTATGAACCATTGTTTCCCAAATTCGACAACAAATTCATGTGCCATCATCCCCAGAGTCAGACACTAATCTCTATGTATCTGTTCTCTATTGGTTTATAAGTTTATCACTGCCAGAAGAAAATCTAGCTTCTTCTTGAAACTTGTCCACACCACAAGTGCTCTAGATAAACACTGATCCCCATAGGCTAATAATAAAGGTAAGGATGATAGTGAAGTTGATAATGAGTATGAGAGTGATGGCGTTAAAGTATGATGATAGTGAGGGTGGTGATGATAATATAATAATGATGATAAACTATCACTATCCTTAACATACTTCAATGCAGTCTGAGTTAGAACAAAAATGTAAAATTGTCTACAATCGTTGGTAAGAAAAACAGATGCTGAGGTTGACTGACTTTCTACCCCACTAGGACATCACACAAGCGATAAACACCCGATGTCACAAAGTGCCACCTTGTGGATGAGGATCGCCGTGGAGAGGTCCCAGAAACCGCTCTCAAACAATTAGCCATATTTATGGTCTGTCTATATTGCGGCCCCAGGCAAACAAAATCCAGGGTGGGGCTTCAAATAACAAAAAATTTCGTCCTAAAAAGGACGAAAAACTGGATATATAACCAGATGATGCTGAGGTTAAAAAAAAAAGTATGAAGGAGGTCATGCTGATGATGACGAAAGCTGTCAATTGTTTCTTCTTCTGTGTTCATCTGAGGATGTATATCTGCGTTCTGCCGGTTCACAGCATTTGCGCTTTTCGGCAGACACATCCAAGTTCTGCCGGCATCTGTTATTTTCTGACCGGCTTAGCTTTTCCAGTTGTCCTTTGTTTAAATGCAGACTTTGGATTCACTCACCTGATATCTTGGCCTACTTTAGGACACGTGAGAATCTTGATCTGAATTTCCGTGCTGCCATCCTTGGATGCTTCCACCAGTTCGGTGTCTTCAACTTGTACCACAGCATCAGCACCGGCAGGCACCGGTGCGCCCGTGTTGATGCGCACGCAAATGCCAGAAGTCACTGGCTGTTCAGGCTGTAGACATGAGACAGATAGGACAGGTCAAAAGAACTGGCAGTAAAGTTTGAAAAAAAAAATTATTTTCACAAACTCGGCATGTTGACGGAAAAGTTAGCAACCGCGGTACGACGGCAGGACGTTCGGAAAGGTTAACTGGCCGTGGCATCATGATTGTATAGTCGAGTCCACTTAAGTCGAACTCGGATAAGTCGAATTTCGGTTAAGTCGACATGACCAGCTTAGACCCAGCTTAGGAAATTCTCTCTATATTGTGTGCTGTCTGGATAAGTAGAAATCCTGATAAGTGGAAGCATTTTCTTAGGTCCCTGCGACTTCTACTTATCCAGACTCGACTGTATTCTACTGCCGGTCAGCAATGTGATTTCTATCGGAAATACGTCAGCTAAGTGATTTCCTGTATTCTTGTTCGTATTTGTGGTGTTTCAGATTTATGTACGTGATGACGAAGGCTCTCTGGTCGCAGTGTTCATTTGTCGTTTGTGTCTGTGACAATGTGAAGCTGACTGTTCTACTTTTCGCTGCTTGATATATTTTCAACAAATATGGGAGTGGCGAAGGTAAAGTTGGGAAGGTTAACAAACATAGTATGTTGGCGGGAAGGTTAGTAAACATAGCAGCAAAGTTGAAAAAAAAAAACTTTGCTAGGAAGTATAAAATTTACTAAAGATGAGATGTTAGCGGGAAAGTAAACAGCAAATGTTGCTATTAAGTGTAGAGCTTAGAAACAAATTACATTACCGGGAAAGTATAACGTGTTCGAGTGAAAACAGGTCAGAAAGCTCTCTCTCTCTCTCTCTCTCTCTCTCTCTCTCTCTCTCTCTCTCTCTCTCCCTCTGTGTGTGTGTGTATAGGTGTGTGTGTTTGAGTGTGTCTGTTTGAGTGTGTATGATTTTGTATACATGATGTGTGCATGCATTATTCTATAATGTATATATTTTTTTAAATTATAAACATAACATGCATTATTGATAACAGGCATTGATAGGTACTCTGCAAGATGAGTGCTAAGAAGGGCCGAATGCCAGACGGGCCTGCGTGCCCAATTTGTAACCCTTTGAAAATAAAGTGTGTTCATTCATTCGTTCGTTCGTTCTCTTTCTTCCTCTCTCTCTCTCTCTCTCTCTCTCTCTCTCTCTCTCTCTCTCTCTCTCTCTCTCTCTCTCTCCCACTGTTGTAGTCCTATCTGGGTGACGCATAAAATGTATATTAGCAGGAAAACGAGAGTCAGTCCATACGTATGAGGCATATTAAGTAGACCCAGAAGATATTTTTAACTAGGTGAGGATGTAACTGGTTCGTGAGTGAGAACGAGCGTTGGGTGTGACAAAGTGCAGTTAATTCTTGAAAACAGGTAGTTTGCAAATGTGAGGAGTGTGCCTGTGTTGTCAAGAAGAGTTGCTACGTCCAGTAGTTCATAGGGTAATTTTATGATGTAATATTCATTGTTACTTCTTAGGGTATTTTAGCTATGAGAACAGATTTTTGTCTAGGTGAGAATGCATTACTACGTTAGTAGAGAAGGTAAATCCAATTATGAGGCTTAATTGAATTCTGAGTTTTATTAAACCAGAGTAGAGAATTAGTAGTTAGTTGAGATTTTGTTTACCGTACAAGGCGGACGATTTCAGCGGGTTTGCCAACAGGCTGCGCGATCTCTCCTCTTTATGGGGGTGTTGTTTAAACTTTTCTCTTAGTGAGGAATTCTGCTTTACCGCATTTAGTGGGGAGCCATTTCATGTCTGTGGCAATCCCTCATGGTATGAGTAGATTGTCTGAAGTGTTTTATTTATTAAGATCGACAGTGAAGATAATAGAGACTTATTATCGTATATACACTATCACCAGCTTGTGACGTGTTACTTTATGTGAATGATATTAAAGTGTATGTGGCGTGACACATTCATTACTGTTGACTCTTCGCGATAGTCACAGTGTATTTACTGCTGCTGGGTCAAGTGTGCTGATGTATGCAGGACTGCAAGTATTAGCAGAACATCCATCGAGGAGAGAGATACACTGGCATATCAGCGTAGACACTCTAGACCTAGTTTCTTGATGGTTACTGATACTGAGAAGTATCAGTACAGAAAAATAAAAATCATATCAACTAATATCAACAAGTGCTCTGTATGCCATAGTCTACACCGGGGGATTAAAAGAGTACAACACTCACTCTTACGCATACAAATACACACCAAGCAGTGGAAGAGGTGTCGTCCCAATTTTACCCTATCTCCTTTGATGTTATAACATTAAAAGCTACATCCAAATTCGTGTATCTTACGACAGAAGAATGTATTCTTTTCTGCCGTGTATGAAGGGAAGAACTGTCTCTGTAGACTTGGAGAATATCGGTACTGACGTTAAGATGCATTTTCTAAAACCTGTGCGCTCTTTACATCAGCGGCCAGCTGGTTTTCCAACAATCCTAACCTGCACATGTGACCACTGTGCCAGCCATAAGGCTCTAACTCCTCAGGCTCAAAGACACATCAACTCCCCCTTTTTAAAAAAATTCTTTTTAGCCCCCCCCCCCCTTCCCCCCCCCCCTCCCTCTAACATTGGATCAAGAGTGAATGAGCTGAGCTGTTTCAAGAACCGACACCACAGCACTCGGGGCATTCCCGTCCCCATCTTCAGCAGCCAGCGAAGAGTTTCGATACTAATGGTGCCAGTAGCATTCTGATTAAACGTCCGTCTTGCCTTTCCTCTGAGCCTCGAGCATCTGCCAGAACCTCTGGTCATTCCCCCTGCAATAATCTCCCCAGACTGTGGTGATCCACCTGCTCCTCCGAACTGTACACGCTCTCCCACAAGGCACTAACCACGTCTGCCTTATCGTGCATCAGTATTCCAGACACAGAGTGAAGACTTTCCTCCACTGTCCCCTCACAGCTTGTATTTACCCATTTTAGCAGTGCAGGACAGGCGGGTCGTGAGCCTGAGGAGTCAATGCTGTTAGGTCAGTGTAGTCGCCACGAACTGTGCACGTTAGGATTTTTAACCTATCCCCCACCCACCGACAGGGGGGGGGGGGGATTACCATCCTTTACAAAGGATCAAACCCAATTCTCCAACAGCCTGGTGATCTAACCATAAGACCAACAGATCCGGTGGGGTTGGGGGGGGGGGGTGTGGGAGTTTGACTCATTGATCCTTTAATACACAGGTCGTAAGAGTCGACTTACTAAGGATATTTCCGCCTTGAGAGGCGAGGAAGCAACAATAAGCAGATCTTTGCATAGCTCAAGTTCTGAAACAAGACTAAAAATCCAGACGTGGACGAACAACTTTCATGCTGCATTTTACAACCAGTTACCGCGAAATAGAAGAATATTCACATTAACTTTAATAATGTCACTGTCAGACGGTTGGTAAGATGGTAACAAGTTTCCATGACTCCATGCTGCGTTCATCTAAACGTCATTCCTCCCGTCCAGCAAACAAACAACACAAAGAAGACGCCTATCGTGAAAACATCTGCACGTGTTTACATCTGCGTCGAGCTCAGTCTTCATCTAGTGCAATGGCTCTCAACCTTCCTACTGCCGCGAAACTTTCATACCGTTCCCGGTTATTTATACGATGGTCTCCCCATTTACACATCACCGGTTGTAGGTCAACTCCATTGATAAGTTGGTTAGACTAGTTTACCGTGGTCGAGGTTATGGGTGTCGCAGTCTGTTGTCTGGCATTTACGTTTTTATTTCCCAGAAAGAGACGGCATGTGGCATAGGTTTTGTCACTCTCTAGGGGGATTGTGTGTTAGACCCCGTATTTAAATGTTTTAGAAGTGTTAAAAGCTCTTGCATGGTAAAATATACAACACGCGCTATGAGCGCGAGTGCGGAATATCCCAGTGACTTTGTGTAAAAGTCAGATCGCTCATACCTATCAGACGTAAAATGGTAAGTAGGTCGTCCAATCAGAAGCGAACTAGTGTGTAAATGGGGAGACCAACGTAAAATTTACCCAGTTCCCTTATGTTGTGGCGACCCCCGAACAATTATTTTCCTTTATAACTTCAATGAATATGTGTTTTCCGGTGGTCTTTTGGCGACCCTTCTGAAAGGGTCGTTCGACCCACACACAAGAGGGTCGTGGCCGGCAGGCTGAGAACCGTTGACCTAGTGACTCTCACCCGCACAGTCTCCAGCCCAGTTAGATGGTCGGCAAGTGCCCTGTACTAAACTCCACATGCAGCGACGTTGGCTATTAGTTTTCCTCCAAATTAATTAGCTGCCCACTGGGAACACCCGTCTATCAGGGGTTGGCAAGTCTTCCTTCTGGCCAACTGTTGTTTGGATATTTATAACATGACTCGCTAGGCCATTCTCAATTATCAACTTAAAAAAAAAGCCTGCTGTATTTGATCAAACGTATAACTGTGGTTGCCCCATGAAATGATTTTTGTGGACATTATACAGATCTAGCTCTATATGCTAAAGCACTTAATGGCGCGGAAAGGGTTACTTTGCTTGTTAAGTGTCCCAGTAACAGATTACCGCTTACCTATATAGCTTATCCACACTTTACTACAGGTTACTCTGGTACACGAGAGGATATGGACTGCACAATAGCTTTCATAAAGGCTACCGGCCTCATGATATAAGTTTTCTGACAGAAGGATCGAAGAAGAAGAAGAAGAAGAAGAAGAAGAAGAAGAAGAAGAAGAAGAAGAAAAAGAAGAAGAAGAAGAAGAAGAAGAAGAAGAAGAAGAAGAAGAGAAGAAGAAGAAAGAAGAAGAAGAAGAAGAAGAAAGAAGAAGAAGAAAGAAGAAGAAGAAGAAGAAGAGAAGAAGAAGAAGAAGAAGAAGAAGAAGAAAGAAGAAGAAGAAGAAGAAGAAGAAGAATAAGAAGAAGAAGAAGAGAAGAAGAAGAAGAAGAAGAAGAAGAAGGAAGAAGAAGAAGAAGAAGAAGAAAAGAAGAAGAAGAAGAAGAAGAAGAAGAAGAAGAAGAAGAAGAAGAAGAAGAAGAAGAAGAAGAAGAAGAAGAAGAAGAAGAAGAAGAAGAAGAAGAATAAGAAGAAGAAGAAGAAGAAGAAGAAGAAGAAGAAGAAGAAGAAGAAAGAAGAAGAAGAAGAAGAAGAAGAAGAAGAAGAAGAAGAAGAAGAAGAAGAAGAAGAAGAAGAAGAAGAAGAAGAAGAAGAAGAAGAAGAAGAAGAATTAGAATTCTGAGAGCATGCATCTTCCCTGTGGCTACATACGGATGTGAGTCGTGGACTATCTCTCAGTCCTTAAGAAAGAGAATAGAAACTTTTGAGCTGAAATGCTATAGAAAGATTCTCAGAATATCTTGGACAATGAAGAGGAGAAATATTTACATCTTAAAAGATCTGAACATCAAGGAAGATTGGCTAATAAACAGCATCCTTTCTCGGAAGCTGAAATATTTTGGTCAAATCAAGCGCCACTACGGACTGAAAACATTTATAGCAGAAGGCATGGTTCTAGAAAGGAGGGGCAGGAAACGACCAACACGAAGATGGGCACAGGATATAAGTGACTTCTTGAGTATGAAAGTACATGGGGGGGGGGGGGGGGGGGGAACTGGCGAGAGACCGAGTTTTTTTACAGGCAGACTGTGATGAGAGCGACGTTCTGCAAAAGGACCTGCTACATAATAATGATGATGATGACATGTGTGTGTGTGTGTGTGTGTATGTGTGTGTGTATAACATTTGGTCAGAGTGCACTAAACAAACCTGGCTTCCCCCACTGGCCACTTCTACTGTTTACTTAGTGTGTTTAAAAGTTCAATTATCTAGTGATAGCGCAATCATTCAAAACTGCATATGAAACATTTCACAGCAGAACATTTGGGAGAAAGGCGAGGAAAAAAACCAAGAAAGGTATGGATAAATGGCGTAGCTGAAACCTGCAAAAAAGATTAACAAATCCATCATCCAAGCCACCCGAGAAGCGCAAGACAAATACAGAAATCCATGACACTGGGCTACAACCTGGTATCAGTGAGACAACAAAAAAGAAGAAGAAGACAAGTTCTATAGTTACGACATTTTGAAGTGACGGGCTCTCTCCTTCTATGTGTCTGCTGCTAAGCCTACTCGGACTGCGTGAGTTAATCCCCGTGTGAGTTCAGGGGCTTCTTTGGAAAAATGGGGGGGGGGGTGGGGGGGGGACAACAACAGACAGACTGCTTCCCCCATGAGCATGTCGTAAGAGTAGACTAACTGGGGACTTTTTTTCCAAGAAGTATTTCTGCACGAGAGCCAAGGAACAATTGTCTGCAAACAAATAAGCCAGTAAAGCGGATGTACACGTGAAACTCAGGTCCCGGCACGCAGGGCTGCCAATGGGATTTTTTTTTGAAAAACCCAGCTTCGCTAAGCAAAAACCCAAGCAATACATACACACAAAAACAAAAACAAAATTAAAAAACCCAGATTGTTGAAATTTATAAAATGTATAGTTACGAAACGAAACATTTACCACTTTTATATAAGGATATATTTTTTTAAAAAAAACCCAGATTTTCCCAAGGCGTCAAATGAAAACCCAGATCTGGGGGCGGGGGGGGGGGGGGGAGAAGAACCCAGCATTGGCATCCCTGCTGGCACAAAGCCAACGTTCAAATGGAGAAACAACCAAGACTTTCCACAGCAGCTTACAGCCGGTGAACAAAGAAGACAGAAGAAGAAGAAACAGTTAAAGATGTTAATTCTGTAAAATGCAAATCTGGAAAAAGGGAGGGGGGGGGGGGCTTTTTTTGTTTTTTCAAATTCTTCTTCCATGAGGTGTTTTCAAGCTCAGACGCCGTTTGTCCAGTGGTAGTACATGGTAATTTTAAAAAAACTAAACATTGTTACTCAGTTCTGTCAAACACAGCAGTCGACGGATACACTGGGTAAACCCGTCTGCAAGCTAAACTTTGGATGTTTATTTCACTTTAACTCGCGGGAGCCCTGCCTGGGTGTGGGTGATGGATTGGCAGGAAAAGGGCGGGGACAGCAGAAGTCCCTGACCTGACCCAGAGTTCAAATATTCTACAAGACTTCCGGGATCCGGTTTCCGGAAGCGGGACGAAGTCAGCCTTGGAATGTTCACGCTTCATTAGCGAAGTCGTGGATATAAAACGGCAGGTTACCTACCCTTCTTTTTAAAATCAACAAACTAATTAACTTGCACACCCCCTCCCCTTTCCAACCCCACTATCATTGAGAAAAGGTGAGCTAAGGGGGTGAGGGTGTTACGAACAGGTGCAGGTGGGGAGGGCGAAGAAGTAAATGGAGCGAGACAGAAAGAGAGAGTGATGAAAGGATAAACTTTGCAGGCAAAGATAAACATAAATGCAGTAAGCATAGGCGCAGAAAAGGAGTGACACTGACTGACGGATTTACAGACCTACAGTGTACAGATGGATGGATAGATAGATATAAAGACGGATGCAGAGGCCACGACCTACAGACAGGTTGACGAACAGACAGTTGTATGTTCGGAAGGATAGACAGACGGACGGACAAACAGACCGATAGATATACAGACAGACAGACGATAGACAGACAAACAGACAGACAGATAGTGTCACAGTTAAGTGAGGGACACAGCCAAATTAGGTGAGGGACACAGCCAAGTTGAGTGAGCAACACAGCCAAGTTAAGTGAGCAACACAGCCAAGTTAAGTGAGCAACACAGCCAAGTTAAGTGAGCAACACAGCCAAGTTAAGTGAGCAACACAGCCAAGTTAAGTGAGCAACACAGTCTAGTTAAGTGAGCAACACAGCCAAGTTAGGTAAAAAAAAAAAAACACAGCCAAGTTAAGTGAGCAACACAGCCTAGTTAAATGAGCAACACAGCCAAGTTAGGTGAGCAAACAGCCAAGTTAGGTAAAAAACACAGCCAAGTTAAGTGAGCAACACTGCCAAGTTAGGTGAGGAACACAGCCAAGTTGGGTAAAAAAAAAACACAGCCAAGTTAAGTGAGCAACACAGCCAAGTTAGGTAAAAAAAACACACAGCCAAGTTAAGTGAGCAACACGGCCAAATTGAGTGAGCAACACAGCCAAGTTGAGTGAGGAACACAGCCAAGTTAAGTGAGCAACGCAGCCAAGTTAAGTGAGCAACGCAGCCTAGTTAAGTGAGTAACACAGCCAAGTTAAGTGAGCAACACAGCCAAGTTAAGTGAGCAACACAGCCAAGTTAAGTAAGCAACACGGCCAAGTTAAGTGAGCAACACAGCCAAGTTAAGTGAGCAACGCAGCCAAGTTAAGTGAGCAACACAGCCAAGTTGAGTTCTATAGAGATGGGTCCGAACAAAGTGCAGTTAGAAATGGTGGTGCTGGAGTGTACATAGAATTCCCAGATGGTACTAGAGATAAGTCCAGCGTATCAACCGGGAAGTACTGCCATAACTATGATGCAGAAACTCAGGCTATCAAGATAGCAACACAGAAACTGCTAAATACTAATCTTGGCTCACAGTATGTGGTAATGCTGAGAGATGCTAATCCGTACTTGAAACTACCAGAATTGCAAACACTGCTGACACTACTCAGCCTTCCGCGAAAAGTCGTAATGCAATGGATACCATCCTATTGTGGAGTTCCTGGAAATGAGAAAGCTGATCAACTGGCAGGGGAAGGTGCGACAAAAGTGCAGGCGGATGTACCAGTCACATACCACCAAAAGAAAAGAATCATTAAATCGATCAGGAAACCACCAGCCCCAGCACAAGACGGCTATATTATTATGGACAGACCAGAACAAGTCATTATCTTCCGCCTCAGAACAGGGCACAACCGATTATGTAGCCACATGTACACAATATTCAAGATAGGCGTATCAGCCATGTGCACATGTGGAAAGGTGCCACAGACATCAGAGCATGTACTCCAGGACTGCACCGAATTTGACACATTAGGGCAAACCTTTTGGCCAGAAAGAACAACAATGGAACGTAAACTCTATGGACCACTGAATGAACTAACATCAACAGTGAAATGTATACAAGAGACTTTTAAACTTATAGACAACTTATTTCAGGCGAACGAAAGAAGAAGAGAAGCCAAGTTAAGTGAGGAACACAGCCAAGTTAAGTGAGGAACACAGCCAAGTTGAGTGAGGAACACAGCCAAGTTGAGTGAGGAACACAGCCAAGTTGAGTGAGGAACACAGCCAAGTTGAGTGAAGAACACAGCCAAGTTAAGTAAGCAACACGGCCAAGTTGAGTGAGGAACACAGCCAAGTTGAGTGAGGAACACAGCCAAGTTGAGTGAGGAACACAGCCAAGTTAAGTGAGCAACACAGCCAAGTTAAGTGAGCAACACAGCCAAGTTAAGTGAGCAACACAGCCAAGTTAAGTGAGGAACACAGCCAAGTTAAGTGAGGAACACAGCCAAGTTAAGTGAGGAACACAGCCAAGTTGAGTGAGGAACACAGCCAATTTGAGTGAGGAACACAGCCAAGTTAAGTGAGCAGCACAGACAATCACCTGATGATTGCACTGTCCCACAACTGCTCGTAAACATCGCTTACCCTGTTTGTGTTAATTATGAAAGTGATCTGATTACCCGCATCAGAAGGAGACAATCTACATTCTCTAGTCATAAAATGAGAAAAGGAAAACCCTGATAATGGAAACACTGGAAAGAAGGTAGGCAGAAAACCGAGAGAAAATCTGCTGGGTAGATTAGCATCATGGCACACGGGACCAATTATGTCTGAAATGAATGAAAGCAAACAAGACAGAAAACTGTGACAAAAGCAAATCCGCCAGTATCTGGAGCTCAGGTACCTTGAGATATATATTCATATTTAATTTGTATTTTTTTTTAAACAGAAAAACTTATAGTTTCATTGATTAAATATTCAAATGACTTCTGTCCGCAAGGTGTCATTGCCAGTTCTATGACAGAAAACAATTGTTGCGTTAAGATAAAAGAAACTATCACATAAATACTGCTTAAAAAAACATCTACTTGGGACCAAAGATAAATAATGAACATAAAATGGGATGATTTCAAAAACAGTGAGGAGTTCAGAGAAATGTCTGGATAAATACCTGTATCTACTGCAATAAGATTAAGGCGGTGGGGATATACTGGGCCCACGTTGAGACGAAATTAGCAAAGAATTACAAAACAATCACCAAAGAACGGTCTGACAAAAAAGGGACGTCAGAGGGAAATATTACACAGAACGTGATTACAATAGGCTACAAATAATGGGCTGAACTCCATGTCAGAAATCGAGAGAATTGCATGCAATAGAGGGAAGTGAAAGAACCAAGTGTCATCCTTATGTGACGTCCAATGGCATACAGAGGATGATAATGGGGACTGGAAGAGTTAATATTGTATCAAAATGAAATATCTGCGCCCTGGACCAAACAATGAACAGTTTACGCATTATTGGGAATTACGTGGTCTAGACTCCCCCTTCTCAGCTGTTTCTTTATGACCTCGTTTATCCGGCAGTTAACACGCATGGAATGCAAGTACTCTTGAAGAGCTCGCAGTGTGCCGTGTTTCCCCGAAAATAATGCCAGGGTCTTATATTAACACAAAAAGGATCTAACCATAAACCAAGACTGTAGCAGCAGCAAAGATTACCATATATGTACACTAGCAGGGGGCCCGCGTTAGCGCAGTCGATAGGAGACTCGCTTTCAAATCCAGCTGTGGCTCGCTGCAGCCCAGGGCCGGTGTTCGAAACCGGGCGGTTCCCCGGGGTTTACCCAGCCTCTAGGTAATGGGTACCAGAGTTAACACTCTGGGCTAAATGGGGGAACGTCGCTGTAGCTACGGAGTTGTGTGCTTCTTATCAGCTGTCTGTACTGGTAACAGAGCACTTATGGTTTATAACCGTGTGCAATGACGCTGGTTCACATCTCCCGACTTTACCTATTCACCTTTTTACACTAGCATTTTAAGAACTTAAAGTAAAGGCATAAAAACCTACTGGTCAAGTCACGTAAAAAATGGTTTGGCCATATAACGCGGATGTTAGCAGACAGTACACCACAGCAAGACATGATGTTCAGACTAGGTGGGAAGCAATGAAGAGGCCGACCATGCAAGCTATGGACAGGGAATAACAGAGTCATTGGGAATCCCCATTTGCGTAGCACACAAACTGGCGCTTTCCCGTAAATTATACTCTAATCCGACACCGCAAGGTACCAGAGGGGCAAGACAAGATTAGATGAGGTGAGATCAGGGCTGCCAATGGGATTTTTATAAAAAACCCAGCTTAGCTGAACAAAAACCCAAGCAATACAAAGACAAAGAATAAAAAATAAAAAACCCAGATTGTTAAAATTTACAAAATTTTTATTTACGAAACGAAACATTTACTACTTGTATATAAGGATATATTTAAAAAAAAAAAAAAAAGATTTCCCCCAGGCGTCAAATAAAAACCCTGATCTGGGGGGGGGGGGGGGGGGAACCCAGCATTGGGAGCCCGGGTAAGATGAGAAATAACGGACCATTTTCCCGCCACTGTCGCTTTGCGCTAATAGCGCTGTACCTATAGGTCTAAAAACCAATCTGCCCTCGATGGTTGATATGGTCAAAATCGCACTGGCCGCTCTGACTGTAAAGCAAATTATCTGGTACTGATTGTAGGCTGATGTCGCCTGAAAGCCAAGATCAGTTTTGAATAAAAATCCGTTTCGACGTAGATCTGAACCCTAGACTTTACTGTGGGCCTGCTCTTAACAATATCGAGTGAATGAGTGAAGTTATCCTTTATTAGGGTCAGGCCATGAGCGATTAACACCCAGTGTCGCAAGGGTAATTTCTCGTTACTCGGATGAGAATTCCCAGGTACAAATCCCAGAGAAAAGTCGCCCTGATGTCTAGACGCCCGCCTGCGGGTCGTAAGGTCGTGGGTTCGGGTCCTGATGGAGCCTGCCTTTTTTTTTCTTTCAAAAATGACCCTGGCTCCCAGTTCGACCCAGTCTTGAGTGGGTAGCAGGTGCACTACTAGAAAGTAAAGGCGGCCGGTGTGATGCTGACCACATCATCCACCCAGTGCCGATTGGTCAATAAAATATAGATCTAGTCCTGTATGCCCAATTCGCCCGAAGGCGCTGAAAAAAGTCCTTTTATTTCTTTTAAAATACAAATCAAGAAACCCCGCTTAACTGTAAGGTCACATTGCGGTCCACTGGTGGTTAGGATATAACACGAAGTCCACACAAAGTATAGCCGAGCGAAGTTAGTAGTAATATTCAGTTGCCAGATTGTGTTTACTGGTGCCTGCGCAGAATAGAGGGAATAAAATGGTATGATAGAATAACTAATGTAGAACTTTGGGAGAGAACTAAACAGGCTCCAGGTGGATCAGGAGGTGAGGAAAAGACGCTGGCGTTGGATAGGGCACACACTGAGAAAACAGGAGAACAGCATAACTAGAATGTCTTTGCATTGGAACCTACAGGGGCATAGGAATAAAGGAAGGCCAAAAACACATGGAGAAGAGAGCTGGAGAATGAGGTTAGAAAGACTGGGAGGACATGGGGAGAGCTCCATGTAATAGTGAAGGATAGAACGACTTGGCGTGAGTTGGTTGAGGGCCTATGCTCCATTGGGGGATAGAAAGGCAGAAGAAGAAGAAGAGTTTGTTTAAACTCCTGTTAAAAAAAGTAGGTCACAATTTTCAGTCAAGGGAACACAGCGACCGGAAGGTTTGACCTGCCAGCCTGGTGGTCATGTTATCAAACATGATGAGCAGAAGTAATGTTAGTCTCCCTAGACCCCGCCCATATACACACTAGCTCACTTCGGATTGGTAGTTCCTGAGCCCCGTAACCTTAGCACAAGGTTACGGGGGTGTTCCGCAATGTCGCTGTTATCCCGTGTTGTATACTTCAGCACGCCGGCGCTTGTAACACTCCAAAAACACGGAGAAACTGGCTCTAACACAACACCCCCTAGAGAGTGCTTCAAGCTATGTAACAGACATTCTCGTTTTCGGAATAAAAACGTAAATGCAAGACATCACAGAAACCAAGCAACAGAGCAAGACACACCTGTAACCTTCATTAAAGTCGACCAGCCTAATGAAAAATGACCTATTCTATCTGGGGAGACTAACGTCAAACTAACCACACGGTGCACGGACCATCCCCAGAACTATCAAGGGGTTCTTGGCCCACGCGTAGACATGCCCTTGAACTTCCTCGTCGCGTTGGGACCACACTTGACTCAAACTCACAGGAGACCCTGATGCAAGGATCCCTTCCACGCCCTCACAAGCAGCAGAAAATGTGAAATACTAAGATACTTCGTGGACCACCCTGAGACATATCCTCGCAGAACTACCATCGGTCCGCCAGCCGTACGTAGACATGCACTTGAATAATATGTTCGTTGTGTAGGGGCCATCATTAACTCAAAGCTCCATGATTTTCTCTCTCTCTCTCTCTCTCTCTCTCTCTCTCTCTCTCTCTCTCTCTCTCTCTCTCTCTCTCTCTCTCTCTCTCTCTCTCTCTCTCTCCCCCCCCCCCCCATTCCCTCTCTCGAACTCACGAACTTTCGGAAACCAAGTGGACCACCCTAAAACACAAATTTACGGGACCTCTTGACAGTCCATGTCCCACCTGTAGCGATATATCTCTGAGCATGCTGCTGAGTAAATTGATGTCTTCCCCCAGCTAGTTTCTCCTTCCTCCGTGTCGCTGTACTCGGCGAAATCAAAGACGACGCCTCTGCCGGCTACAGTAACCTCAGCTATGCTTCTCTCAAACTGGGCCTCTTGACACACAGCCAGGGGGTCTAGAATTAGCTTCTCTGGTCAGGAAATATCTTTCTCTGTCTTTTCTATCTGACTCCAGTGTCTGTTGAAGACACGCATTCACACACTTAGAGGCAAACACGCACATACACACACGCACATAACGTGTGTGTCATCATCATCATCGTCCTGTAACCCTGAGTGTCTTTAGGTCACCAGTTGCTTTCGACTGTCTGATCAGCTCTGTCCAACATTTAACGCTCAGATGTAATGGACTTTTTCATTACATGCCTAAGGTCTGTCCAGTTAGTCAAGTTCTTTTTCCAAGTCTTTCTTATGTATAGTAAAACTCCGTTAACACCAACTCGTTAAAGAAGAACAATCGGTTAACATGAACACAAGGTTGTTAACAGCGGGGATGTATTAGTGTTATAAGTCCCCTGTTAGCAGAAAATTTGTTAACTTGAACTATTTTTTCAAATAAATGTGTCCAGGGAAAAAAAAGCTATTATTAAAAGCGTTAGCTTTACCATTATGGCAGCTGGTTTAATCTCATGTGACTTGGATTTCGGCCCCGCCAACACTGTTTCTCTCTCTCTCTCTCTCTCTCTCTCTCTCTCTCTCTCTCTCTCTCTCTCTCTCTCTCTCTCTCTCTCTCTCTCTCTCTTTCTCTCCTTCTCTGTACAACGTCTGGTCGCTGGGTAGGGTGTCGTACAAACTAAGAACTTTGGGTTTTAGTAACGTTTTCCGCCCCAAACACACCGTGATTGGCCGTTCATTCATAATTGGTGACTTTTCACACCTTGAAGTTACAGGGGGTGACGTTACTGGTGTGTTTCATCATCTGAGCTGTGTATATTGCCAGTCCTGCACTGGTTGTGAGCGGCCGACGAGAGTGCATACATTATAGCTTTGTCGGACTTGAAGTTAGGACATGAATTTACTTCAGCTGGGAGCGCCAATGACAGCAGCGTTGCTTTTCTGCAGCATGACGGCTTTTTACGGCCTTTTGAAACCACAACACGTAGGCTGCAATCTCTCGTGGGACGCAGGGCTCCCAATGCTGGGTTTTTCCCCCCAGATCTGGGTTTTTATTTGACGCCTGGGGGGAATCTTTTTTTTTTTTTTTTAATATAAGCCCGGCTCTCTAGCGAAGTTGGTTAAACCTGACTTTCGCGGCGGCCGGGTGACGAACTCCTTGTGGTCCGGGTTCACTCCCGGGGGTAGGCAGAAAAGCCACATTTCTCCCAGATTAACGATACCTATAATGGAATCAATGCCGAAGGGTTGCGATATCCATAGTACCGAGCCAAAGGGTTTACAACTCATGGTTTCTGGATACGTTAAAAAAAAAAAGTGGAAAATGTTCCGTTTCGTAAATATAAATTGTGTACATTTTAACAATCTGAGTTTTTTTACTTTTTTTTTTTTTGGTTTGTTCTTTGCATTGCTTGGGTTTTTGTTCAGCGAAGCTGGTTTTTCAAAAAAATCCCATTGGCAGCCCTGGTGGGACGTAGGTTGAGGCTGTGGGGTAGGGGGTTGGGGTTAGGGCCAGTTTTAAATATTGTGGGGTCGTTATAAGCGGTCACAAATCATGTAATATAGAAAATGGGATACTGCCGCTGACAGCGTCAACGAGAACACAACGTGACTCCCCTGTAGCTTAGACTAGCGCGTGTGAAAGGTCACGAAGCATGAATGAACGGACAATCACGGTGTATTTGGGGCGATAAAGGTTCGAAGGACCTTTGAAGTTTTACCGAGGTTCCACATCTGCACTTGCAAACTGAGCGACGGGGTCGCGAAGACCCACAGTCTTCAGAGAAAAACAAACTAATTTAATCAGTGCGCCACTAAGGACTGCCACAAACTCTGCACCACCTCCCAACAAGGACCGTCTTCACTAGTAGAGACGGTCATGGCCCAACACCCCGCCGCCATCCGCTCTTTTTTTTTCTAGCTTTTCCCTCCAGGAGTGCAGTCTGTAGGATGAGTTCTCTCAGATGAGAATCGACCAGCTACAAATCCCGGACACTCTGTTCAAGCACAGTTATACTGGGGTTTAACCAAACGGTTACAAGTGGCCTATAGTCCAGTGTGTGTGGGTTTAGTGTTGACCCCCCCCCCCCCCACTTCCCCTACTTTCTTCGCCGGTAATAGTAATATTGCTCTCCAAATTTAGACAGTGTTATACACTAGCTCACTTCTGATTGGTCGACCTTGAGCCACATGCCCTTGGCACAAGGTGACAGGTGTGTTCCCCAATGCTGTTGGTATTGCGTGTTCTATATTTCAGCATGCCAGCGCTTTTAACAGTCCAAAAACATCGACAAACTGGGTCTAACACACAAAACCCCTAAGAGAGTGATAAAACATATGTCACAGGCATTCTCTTTTTAGGAATAAAAACGCAAATGCAAGACATCCCAGAAAGCAAACAATAGAGCGGCACACCGGTAACGTCCAGCAAGGTAGACTAGCCCAACAAAGTTATCAACAGAACGTGACCTACTTTTTCTGGGGAGACTATCGTAAAAATAACCCCTTCGCCAAATGGAGGGGTCAACAAGGAGACCAGAATTAGTTAGCTGATATAACTGGCTAAGAATGTGTGGGTTTCGGGTCCCACTTGGGGGGGGGGGGAGTGGGGAGGGGGTAAAAGCATAGACCCAATGCCCTATTATTAACATGTCCTAAAGAAGGCCTAATTCGGGATTTAATGAAATCGGATGTGTTGGTTCCCTAGGTGCAATATCGCAGCTTAGCTATAAACCACAACAACGAGTGTCAACCGCAATTTTAAAGAAGAAAGAAGAAGTAGAAGACTAGCTTCTTCTTCTTCTTGTGTTCGCTTTCTGATTTACACCGACAGACAGGTTCTTGTGATAAACTTGACTGTTTTAATGAGTTCATTTTTAGTCCCATACAACTTTGTGTACAGTGGTGACTCACTGGGCCAGTATTCCTTTCTTAATGGGCTGAACAAGGGACAGTCTTGCAGGACATGTTCTGTAGTCTGCACACATAGCCCACAAGGGCAAAAAGGTTAACTACTTAGACGAAGCCTGTGCATATGCTGGTTAAGTTTGTTATGTCCTGTCCTGAGACGTAGGACAATGACCTGCCCATGCCGGTCAAGTAAGTGGTAGTCATCTCTGGCCAGACTCTGTTCACTTCTGATAGCCTGGATGGCCCTTTTCTTCTCATAGTATGTTACTGCATTCTCTTCTTGGTCACATTCTGCCCCTTTTTTAGCAAGTTTATCTGCGGTTTCGTTTCCTGGTATACCACAGTGGGATGGCACCCACTGGAGTACAGTACACTTTTGGGCAGCCACCTTGCCAAGTTTAGATCTCAAGTGAGGGAGTTTGCCACTCTTGAGGGCTTGAAGCACTGAAAGCGCATCTGTGAATATAACCACTTGGTGGCAGTCAGAACTGGTGTTGTGTAACATTTCGGCAGCCTGCTCTAGTGCTACAATCTCTGCTGTGTAGTTGGAACAGAATTTACCAGTGGGTATCCACTTTGTGTGGCGGTGGTTGCCTGGGTATGTAATAAAGACTCCAGCACCCCCATTTTTAACCGCGCTGGTTGCTGATCCATCTGTGTAAATATGTATCCATGACTGTTCGGGATAGTTTTCATGAATCATGCTAAGAGCAGCTGTTCGTTTTTGAAGATCATTGGACTCATCTCCAGTTGTGAATCCATTGACTGAAGTCATTATCTGTATTGTATCACTGACTTGCACCCAAGGTACAGGGTATAGGGTAGGTTTCAGCGGTGTTGTTCTAATAGGTAGATCAGCTTGGTACTGTCTTCTAAGTCTTTTCCCCCGATGGACAAAGCTGCTACGTTTGAGACGCCCTAATGCCAGATCATCTAACCTTTTATTCATTGGGTGTGACTGCATACTATTAAACTTCTCCATCTGGATCATAGTTTTAGTGTCTCTTCTATAGGACAATGTCTGCATTGCAGTTATTTTCTGCATCTTCAGGATTGGTGCAGTTTTCATGGATCCTGTGATGAGTCTAAGAGCTTTATTTTGCACTCTATCTAACGATTGTAGGTGGGAATTAGCAGCTGTTGACCATGCTGTTGCACCAAACTCCAAGTGGGGTCTTATCGCTCCATTATAAACTTTCTTTAGGGTTTTTCCATTTGCTCCCCATCCTGTACCTGCCAATTTTCTAAGTAGGCCTAGTCGTCTCCTGGCCTTCCCTTCTACATTTTCTATATGTTTGCTCCATGTGAGCCTTTTATCAAATGTTACTCCAAGATAAGTGGGGAAGCTTTCTTCCTTTAGCAAGGATGTTCCTAGGTGAATACTAGCAGCTTTGTCCCTGGTGGAAAGAGAGAAAAGCGTTGTGGATGTTTTGTCTGTGTTGATGGCAACATGCCATTTTTCTGCCCATGTCATCAAGAGATCTGCTGCTCGCTGCATTCTTATATTTGCCACTGTGGTGTGTTCATCGGTACACCAGAGTGCCAGATCATCTGCATACAGGGCAGCTTTTACTCCTGTAGGGAGGTCTTTCACCAGATCATTTATATACACAAGAAAGAGAGTTGGAGAGATAACTCCTCCCTGTGGTACTCCTTGCCGAAGTAACACTTTTCTACTCTGCTGGCCATCAAGACTGACTCTAGTTCTTCTGCTGTGTAAGAAGGATTGGATCCATTTTAGCATGTTTCCTTGGATTCCATTTCTCTTCAGTTTTGCAATGAGACCATCTTTCCAGACTTTGTCAAAAGCTTGTTTGAAGTCAACCCATACCGCCAGGACCTTTTTCTTCTCTTGGAAGGCATCCTCTACAGCTTGTGACAGGTAGGTGACTTGATCTTCTATGCTGTGACATTCCCTAAACCCAGCCTGCTCTGGCACCAAGATCTGCTCAGATTCTAAGTGCCATTTCAGTCTTGAATTTACAATTCTTTCCAATGTCTTTCCTACACAGCTTGTGAGACTAATTGGGCGATAGCTCGAAGCCTGTGTCTTAATTTTTCCTTTTTTTAAAATGGGTATTGTGATGGCTTCTCTCCATACTTGAGGCACTAAACCTTTCTCCCAGCTGATGTTGAAAATTTCCAGCAGCTTTACTTTAGCAGATGAGGTCAGGTTGATTAGCATTTCGTTGCTGATTTCATCCGGACCTGCAGACTTTTTTAACTTAAGCCTAAAGATGGCATTTTGTAGTTCACCCATGGTAAATGGCTCCCTCATAGAGGCAGGAGTATCTGTCTGTCTCTTATTTGTTTGTTTGCTTGTTTGTATTTCTTTCCTTATTTCTCTCTGATGGTCCTCATTAAGGGTCAGGTTGCTTTCAACACTGAATGTTTTGGCAAACAAATCTGCAGCTTGTTTTCCTCTGAAGATTTTGTCACCATCACTTAGCGTGATTGTTTGTCTAGGCGAGAAACTCTCTTCATTGAGTGATTTGGCTAATCTCCAGAGTTTCTTGCCATCTTTATCAAGGTTTTAGAGCTGCTGTTTTATTTCTCCAGCTTTTCTGTTTTTCTTCAAGTTTAGTTCTCTGGAACACTGCTACAGCCCTTTTCCATTTGATGTGGTTGTCAGGTGAAGGTTGGGATTCTGCATCCTTTCTAGTCTGATTCATTGTTTCCTGGCATTCCTGGAGTGTGCTGGACCAGTACGGTCTATAGTTGTGTCGACAGCCTCTGGGGATTGCTTCTTTTGCAGCTTGTAGAATACTTCTATTGAAATCGTGCACTATAGCATTGATATCCCTATTTTGTACCTTGAGAGCAGACAACAATGTGCTTGTCCTGTGTCTGTACAGGCCCCAGTTGGCTTTCTTGTAGTTCCATCTTGTGATGACTGGGCCTGTATTAACTGGTACATTCTGGACAGTGAGAAAATCGGGCGATGGTCACTGCCCCCAAGCTGGTCTCCCACCTCTCTACTTATCATTCCAGATATATCTGGGGTAGAGAAGGCAAGATCTGGGGTCGACGTTGTCTGCCACCTTCTGGAGTAGAAGGTAGGCGTATCTGAGGGGGCATTTATCAGGATCAGAGAGTGGTCATCTTGCCATGTTTCCACCTCTTCACCCCTATTGTCGAGATGGTTATAGCCCCAGCTCTGTGAATGACTGTTGAAGTCTCCAACTGCAATAAAGTTGGTGTTTGGTACTGGCACAGAGCTGAGGTTTAGCGATTTGTCATTGGGACAGTAGTAATTAAGGAGTTCTAATTCCACTTTGTCTGTCTTAAGCTGCAGGAGTTGGTACTCAGCTCCATCCATATAAGACATTTTCTCGCATGGATGGATACTGTTTTTCACAAGGGTGAGTACTCCTCCTTTTCGCCTGCCTTGTCTGTCAGATCTGAAGCACTGGTAGCCTCTCACTTTAAATATCTGATCTGCCTGCAAATGGGTCTCTTGGATGCAGCATACACTGACATGCTTTTCATAGAGGATGTTTTCCAGCTCCAACTTTTTGCTGTAGCCAGCCTGCTTACTGCTGACCCCCTCTGCATTCCAGTGCATAATGACAAAAGGCAATTTGGGATCTTTTCTGTCTAACTGGTTTTGGTCAGTAGCTATCCTCCGCCGTCTCCTGACTCCACAAGACGGTCTAGGAGGTCCTCCAGTAGCTGGGGGTGGATTCTGTCGAGGCTCAGAACCCGGCACTGCACCTGCCTGGTGGAGTTCCACAGGGCGAGCACCAACATTAAATTTGTCTGACGGTGTAAACATATATATAGCGTGGGGTTGCGTAGTACTGTGGTTTTTGATCCGCCTTCTGGCCCAGTATTTCCGACTTCAGGATCTCTTGGGAGGGAGAGTAGGCTCATCCCTTCGCCTTTACCTCGTTTGTTGTCCCATCCAGTTTCCCGCTGGGGGTTAAGACCCCAACCTTCAACTGGATTGCTGGGAAGAACAGGGTCCACCACGTGAAGGTGAGGTAGGCTTGAGCAAGAGAGGCTAATAGACATTAAGAGTCTTGTATTGCGCATCATTGCTCCATTTGGACCCCAGAAGACTAGCTGAGAACCAAGTTAACGTCTTGCTTAGGCATTAAACTAACAAGCGCCTACTTTTAGTGAAGAGTGAACGCAAAATTTTCCATGAGATTTTTCCGCTGCACCAAAACGAGGCGGCCACAACATGTCTCACGGGAGATACAAACATACATCATTTACAGAAGAATCTAGTTTCATTTTACCTAAAGTATATATATATATATATATATATATATATATATATATATATATATATATATATATATATATATATATATATACATTAATCACAGGAGGACGGGAGAATAGGTCGGGAAATAGAAACAAGATGCCGACGATCCAGTGCACTTATACACCAAATGACACCTTTATTAAGACATCCAAACATAAGTATTAGCGCCAAGAAACGGATTATAAACAGCACAGTCATACATTTACTGCTCTACCAGAGCCAGACATGGACATTATTAAAGACTCCCCTATGTAAAATTAACACCTGTGAAATAAGATGCCTGAGAAAACGTCGCCAACTCAACCACCCAGGACAAAGCTGGAAATAATATTATCCGACAGACTATAGGAACAACACCATACAGCAAATTCACTGAGAAACAGAAGGTCAAATGGTTTGATCATCTAGTAAGAATGCAGCTAGTACAACTCAAAACGGAAGAGCTACTTGTAAAAAGATATATAGGCAACCCAAGAGGTCGCCCAAGAAAAAATGGACTGATAGCATCAAAGAGCTTCTATATCGACAAAGAATGACAGTAGCTCAACGGCAGAAGTAGAAACGCATGGAAATGATGAGTCATGGTTTTGTTTACTGCTGACTATCTTAAGTTTAACTGATAATAAATTTGTTTACCTCATTTTTTTCCTTCGCCTGCTTCTTCTTCTTCTTTATCATGTTCTTCGTTTTCTTCTTATTTTGTCTACCTCGTCGTCATCTTCTTCTTCTTCAGCTTCCTTCTTCTTCTACTTCTTCAGCTTCTTTCTTCTTTTTCTCCTCCTCCCTTTCTTCTTCTTATTCTTCCTTCTTCTTCTTCTACTTCTTCTTCTTCTTCTTCTTCTTCTTCTTCTTCTTCTTCTTCTTCTTCTTCTTCTTCTTCTTCTTCTTCTTCTTCTTCTTCTTCTTCTTCTTCTTCTTCTTCTTCTTCTTCTTCTTCTGCTTCTTCTTCTTCCTCCTCCTCCTCTTCTTCGTCTTTGCTTTCGCCATCTGTAAACTAATGCGGAAATTCCTGGGTTTTCGTCCACTTCTATTCTGGTCTTGTCCAAGGCTTGAGTTTTGCATGCACATCCGTTTCACTAATCCTGCTTATATGTGTGTAGACTGTTGGTTCGTCTCCTCTCGGGCAGATGTACTCTGACTTCGAAGAAACAACGTCGATCCTATCTACGCTGGTCGGGTTCGTGGTTAGTAAACCGTTTTTAGAATTCTGAACGCGAAGAAGAAGAAAACATGTAGGAGATAAATGCAGAACTTACAAAGGTATCCACGCGATTCTAGAACGTGATAAGGGCTGGATGAACCATTAAGCACAATAAGCCTGAGCTTGGGGCATTGCCAAGGAAGGGGGCACCACTTAAATTTTTAATAGCCTTAGAGCTAAGTGTTTATTATCTCAGCCGAAGTATAGATTGAACCCAAAAAAATCCCATCAGAACAAGAACACATCAAGGCAGGTTAGATGCATCATCACTGTTAAGCATAGCAGGTGTGTTACATAAGATTAGATTTGAAGATCTGATTAAAGAGTTTGCAATTTAAAAAAAAAAGAGGAAAACATTTGTCAAATATAAATAAAATGAAAGTATACACAAATAGACATTTCCCATCTAACTGTAAAATTTGTTTAATTTTGACAGATAACATTTAACTATATGGTTTACTGTTGTTTAAATTTTCAATTACATATGGGGCACCATTGTTGTCTTAACACATGGGGCCCTGGGCTCTTGTCCAAGGGGCTTCATGCTAATCTGTGTATTATCAGCTAACCATTTACATATCATTACTGTCAGTGGTTGTCCTACAGGTTCCAGCATACTCGTTTGACCAAGATCCCATAATGCTGTTAAGACCAGTGCTGCCACTTTTCTTTGACAAAAAAAAACATCCAAAAAGGAGTAAACAAATATCTTTAAAAATCTAAATTTGCGTGGAAAACATCTAGAAAAAACATCCAAATGGAAAGAGACACAAATTACATAGCAATTGATATGACTTACCATATAGGTTCATGTCCACATCTTAACTGAAGTCTACCTTACAAGATGCACATGATAAACTTAGCTTGGATGATGAAGTTGAAGCTTCAGATCCAAAATGACTCAGGTATGCTTTAGTTGTTCCAAGGAGTTGTTCAGGGAGTTGATAAGTGGAACAGCCTTTTCCTACTCTTATCAGGCAAAATTTTATTGTCAAGGTAGCATTTAAGGGGTCGAATTTCATCCTGTTTCTTAGGTTAGATTTGATAAATTCACTCCAAATTAAAAAACATCTGGAAAAAATCTACCATCTAAACGTCAAAAACGCCATCTAAATGCAAGGGAAAACATCTAAATCTGGATGTAAAACACTGGTTAGGACGGCTCTTTGGAAAGAGGCAGGGAAAAAAAGGGGGTAGGGGCACCAAACTCTTTTAAATGCTTAGGGCAGTGGTACTCAACAGTCCTAATACCGCGACCCTTTAATTCAGTTCCTCGTTTTGTGTTGACCCCTCAGCCATATTATAAATGAATATAATCTTACATTACGCAACAAAAATATCGTGTTACGAGGAAATATGGTAGTTGTTTATAATAGAATTTGATTTTCCATATGGCTAATGACCAGGTTGGTGATTCTAAATTTGGCACGCCGACAAATAAAGACTACTCACCCCTGCACTGCGAGACGGGGGGGGGGGGGGGAAGAGAGACAGAGAGGGAAGGGGGATTGGGAAAACCAACATACTCAGGGCTTCCTAGCAAGCACATCGCAAATGGCGACTAATTACAGACTTTGCCAAATCGGACATGTTGGTCCGAAAGGGAAAAAAATATCAAAAACTAGCTGTAAACCACAACGTGCCAAACGCGCCTGCAAGGGTGAACGCAGAAAAGAAGACAATATCAAAGCGACAGCCTGTACATACGTGCGAGAGAATTGTATAGGATATAATGGGGTACGGGGTAGGGTGTCAAGCCGGCCCCACTAGCTATCGAGTACCGAAAGGTCTAGACAACAATGGAGCTGGCACCATATGCATAATAATTCTAAAAGCTTTATGGCTTTGTTCTTGTTCTGGGTATTCTATAAGTCCAGACCATATAAATCACTGGTGTTTGAATCTCGGATTAGGACTGTTCTTATTCTATAAGTCCAGACCATATAAATCACTGGTGTTTGAATCTCGGATTAGGACTGTTCTTATTCTATATGTCCAGAGCATATAAATCACTGGTGTTTGAATCTTGGATTAGGACTGTTCTTATTCTATATGTCCAGACCATATAAATCACTGGTGTTTGAATCTTGGATCAGGACTCTTCTTGTTATGATTATTCTATATGTCCAGACCTTATAAATCAGTGGTGTTTGAGGTAGTGGACTCCACACACCCTCGCCTGAATATACGCACACAGCTTTTTACAAAGTGGGGGGAAAAAAAAAAAAAAAAAAAAATAAAAAATTCCAAGTACCATTAACAATACCTTGGTGAAAAACATTCGTATAAATCAAAGTGTGAAACCAACAGTTAATTAGAGTTTTAACGGTAGACGGATAAACTGTTCATGGAAACAAAAGCGTCCTTAGCGTTTTGTTGAGTTAATTTTTCTTAAATATTTTACTCGTTTTTACAATTGGGGGGGGGGGGGGGGTTAAAAAGACTATTGCAAGTACAAATGAACTCAATTTCAAAAATTGCTTGACGCTACCTCATAAACCTTATTGCGTCCGCTTGGGGGAAGGGGATTAAAAACTGCTGCTCTAAGTGTTTTACGTTGAATGATTTATCAGTATTTTATTAATAATATGCCACTCACACTGTTGACAAATCAACGCAATGTGGTCTGCTACCAAACAAATGCAGCTGATTCAACCCCTGGTATGTCGGCATTATGAAGCAGCGTTCCAATGAACACCGAGTCTGGTTCTACCGACACGCCAAAACAATTAGGAAAGTATATTACACAAAGGTAAAGTGCAGAGAGACAGAGTTTTACAGAAAAAATTTTTTGAATTCCCTGGACAGTCAGTAAGAGCAACTCTTATTTGTTTCAAGAGGCAAGAGCTCGAGAACAACTTATCGCAAACATCAGAAAGAGAAAAAGGAAACTGGAACATGTTCTGACTACCCGAAAAATCTGTGGCGAAAAAAACAGCACAGGAAGACAACGCGAGACGATTCTTGATGGCTTTTTGTCATGGCCTGGAGAGGTGACAACACAGGAACTGGCATATGCTGTTGAAGATCACAGATTGTGGACAGTCACGATCGCAGATTATCGACAGGTATAATCGCCCGCGCCAGTCGTTAAGGAACCTGATGATGATAACATTGCAGCAACGTAACACAACCCAGCACAACTCAAACTTATTTCGTTAGTCGTCTTTCCAACTTTAAGGCATGGATCTGTTCCAATGCCGAAGAAAACCGAGTAAAATGCTTTTCACAAAATTCAGACAGAATTCCCCACAAGACTAGTAGCATGCATAAGCACTAAATGTGTAAGGCAGTCGCCAGCGTCAACAGTCCGTCATCAGAATTGCATTTCATCGTTGAAAATAGCAGCGGTCACATCAAAACTAGCAGCCTGTGTACAAGGCATACCACCAGTCCGGTGGCATCCGACCAACAGCGATTTGTGAACATGATGTTCATAACACAAACTGACGGGAAAAACCCTTTCACATGAAACTCTCAGCTCTCAGACTCAAAGCAGTAATGGGCAACGGAAGCATGAAAGTGATCTAAAACAGGGGCTCTCAACCTTAATAATGCCGCAACCCTTTAATACAGTTTCCCCATGTTGTGGCGACCCTTTAATACAGTTCCCTCGTGTTGTGGCGACCCTTTAATACAGTTCCCTCATGTTGTGGCGACCCTTTAATACAGTTCCCTCGTGTTGTGGTGACCCTTTAATACAGTTCCCTAATGTTGTGGCGACCCTTTAATACAGTTCCCTCATGTTGTGGCGACCCTTTAATACAGTTCCCTCATGTTGTGACGACCCTTTAATAAAGTTCCTTCATGTTGTGGCGACCCTTTAATACAGTTCCCTCATGTTGTGGCGACCCTTTAATACAGTTCCCTCATGTTGTGGCGACTCTTTATTACAGTTCCCGCACGTTGTGGCGACACTTTAATACAGTTCCCTCATGTTGTGGCGACCCTCCCGTGTTCCCTCATTTTTTGCGACACTTAGAAAATCCCTTTGCATGTTGTGAAATCGAAAAAGTGGCCTCATGTTGGCGCGACCCGGGCATAAATTTGGAGTTTAAATGTGGCGACCAAAATATTTCAGGATCCTCATGTTGTGCGACCCTTTATTAACCCGCGCACTGCGCGACACTGTACTTAGCGCACTAGAAAACTTTGAGTTAGAAATAGAAACAGAGCACTAACGGCGCTGCCCGGGCAAAATTTGGAGTTTAAAATCTACCCATGATGTGTCATGATGTTGATCCGTTGTTTTAACTTCAAACTGTGAAAGGGTCGTTTAAACCCCCCCCCCCCCCCCCCCAACTAAAAAAAAGGGTCGCGACCGGCAGGTTGAGAAACGCTGCTCTAAAGCCGTAATGAACCTACCGGCTATTCGCCAAAGTGAACTGGAAATCAGTCTGGTTTTTAAATTAATACTACTACTCCAGAGGGATGCCTTACAAAAAAGCTCATGTCCTGGACCAAAGAAAGTGATCTTATCACAATTCACGAACGGTAACAGCCTGCTAGCTCTAACCTGCTATAACGGTCTCTAAATCCAGTAGACTTAATCAGCTTCACGGTTAAGTATTGTGTGAGTTTTACAAAGCAATACATCGGTGGTATACGCACACTCTAATCTTGTATTTGACGCCTAGTCTTATTATAGAAGGTCGAAAGACTAGAACAAACCTTCTACACACATTAGAAATGTATTAGTACCCTGGAAGTAAAACAAGAGAATAGACCGCTGTCAAGGCTGAACTGAACTAAAAAATTATAAAATGTACACACATAAAAGAATATTTATGTAATGTGTAATTCTGGTATACATATATCTAGATACTTGCTAGTGTCACGGAGTTTTTCTCATGTGTTATTTCTTCTTTTTATTTTATTTGTGTATGTGTGATGGGAAAAGAGACTAGGGTACTTAAAAAAACTAGCGCGCAATAAAAACCATCCTTTATAAATGAAAGCAAATCATAACTATAATAAAGAAGCAACACTGGGCAAATGTATCCACGGGTTAGTTGTTCTTCGTCAGCGTTCGCACATAAAATAGCGATTGGTCTGTTGTGGTTTACAGCCAGGCTACGATATCTGCGCCTTTCAGCCTAACCCACTCGATTTCAGCAAACCCCTAAACAGGTGTTTTTTTTTTGGGGGGGGGGGGGATATGCCTCGTGGGGAAGCAGTGGGTCTATTTGCCCCCTCCCCTAAAAAATAGCTTCCACAATTTTGCAATGGAGCCCGGAAACTTACAGATGTTCAATGAAATGCCGGCAGATTCAAGATCATGCATGGGATACTCCCGGACCGCAGGCGATACATGGTCCACGAAATAGTTTGGTATGGCTGCACATGGTGAACGGCGATTAAATGTCTGGCCTAAAAACAGAAGGCTTGCTTTTTTTTTTCAAGTTTATAATTGTGTGCAGCCCAATAATGATGTTATAAATCTCCAAATATCGAAAGGATATTACTGCACCTCTCCGCATGCCAGAAACAATGCTCTAGTCAAAAAATACTGCATCTTTATATCAGACTTTCTAACCTGTAAGTAGCAGCAGAGGCCGCATTATCGAAAATTGTAACTTTTGTGACACCAGTTTTAACAAATAAACACCCATCTACATTTGTTTGGGGTTTCAGTGGTTAGATATCAGGTGGGCCGCGAAATAAACATACACGTTTTCTGGGCCACAGGTGTAAACAGGTTGAAAAACACTGGTCTGAAGGGTACACCAGTGTGGCCAAGAGCTCTGTTTTGGAAGCACAGCTGTAGGTAATGAGCGGAATAAGGGTGTCGCTTGAACGGCGCGCGATCAATCATCCGTTTCACTCAAAGTGCATCCCAAAACCAGACCCGTCTGGTTCTAGGTTCTGGTAAATTAACTCTTAGACTGCGCGCTAAAAGCGGCTTTCACGCGGTAATTTTAGAGGGATAAATGCTTTCGCTAATGTCCGGATTATACCTAAATATGAGTGTTGCTATAAACAGTGGTGGATGGGTGGTTTAGTGGTTAGCATTCAACATCTCAACATTCAGTGGTGTATCCGTAAAGCATATTCAGTGGAGGACGAGCTTACAAACTGAATTACGATTATCAGGAAACAAGTTGGGACGAAGTCATTGCTAAAATATATCATGAGACAATGGTTCGGACATCAGTCAGTGCGCCACAAACAGCCCTGTCAATAAAATACAACTTATGAATTAATCAAGTAACAGAAAGTGTATTGATCGGCACTCATAGAAAGAAGTAGAAAGATATAAGAACACACTAGACAACATAAAAATCGAAAGCTATAGTTACTGTGCCGGGTTTTGAACCTGTCACCTCCAGACGGCGTCTGCGCCTCGCCATGAATGCAAGTGCACTAAGAACATGGTCAACTAGGCACCCCCGAAAAAGGTGTCTTATTGGCCATGTCAATCGTACAGCTTGACATCCACAACTATGGAATACGGACATAATTCATTTCAACACACTGAAATGGCACCATAGGCTACAGAAATTTATATAAACGAAGCATATGTCGAATAACAATCACAGCAACAATTCACGAACACAGTAGACCTTATTGCTTTGTCTAGAATACACAAACATAATAAGATACAACTGACGCACAGATAGAGGTCGCTTACGCAGGTGACAAATATATCGAATATTTAAGGCCGTGAATACAAGTGCTCCCCCAGGGGTGTCTCCACATTGCAGCGGTGGAAGAGCTTGTGCTTCTCAAAAACCTTGGGAGCTATGCCGGCTGTAGCGTTGCTACTCTACCCTATGACCTCCCAAGTCAGACAGGTCATAGGGTGGAGAAAAAAAGACACACCTTGGTTCTACAGATTGAAGGTTGAAGCGTGGGGCTGACACCTCCACCTTCGTAAAACTTCATTTCATTATTAAACAGAAATTTAGGTTGCGATTTCGAACAGCCAACAAATGCTGGAAGTAATGAAGTAGAGAAAGAGGGCTATCTAAAGATATGCAAAAAAGCAAGTGATAACTGCAGCAATGAATCTCAAGGGCTCGAAATGCTGAAAAAGCAGCAGAAGAAGAAGAAAAAGAAGAACAAAAAAGAAGAAGAAGAAGAAGAAGAAGAAGAAGAAGAAGAAGAAGAAGAAGAAGAAGAAGAAGAAGAAGAAGAAGAAGAAGAAGAAGAAGAAGAAGAAGAAGAAGAAGAAGAAGAAGAAGAAGAAGAAGAAGAAGAAGAAGAAGAAAAAGAAGAAAAAGAAGAAAAAAAAAAAAAAAAAGAAGAAAAAGAAGAAGAAGAAGAAGAAGAAGAAGAAGAAGAAGAAGAAGAAGAAGAAGAAGAAGAAGAAGAAGAAGAAGAAGAAGAAGAAGAAGAAGTAGAAGAAGAAGTAGAAGGAGCAGGAGGAGGAGGAGGAGGAGGAGGAGGAGAAGAAGAAGAAGAAGAAGAAGAAGAAGAAGAAGAAGAAGAAGAAGAAGAAGAAGAAGAAGAAGAAGAAGAAGAAGAAGAAGAAGAAGAAGAAGAAGAAGAAGAAGAAGAAGAAGAAGAAGAAGAAGAAGAAGAAGAAAGAAGAAGAAGAAGAAAGAAGAAGAAGAAGAAGAAGAAGAAGAAAAAAAGAAGAAGAAGAAGAACAACAACAACAACAACAAGAACAAGAAGAACAAGAAGAAAAGAAGAAGAAGAAGAAGAAGAAGAAGAAGAAGAAGAAGAAGAAGAAGAAGAAGAAGAAGAAGAAGAAGAAGAAGAAGAACAAGAACAAGAACAAGAACAAGAACAAGAACAAGAACAAGAAGAACAAGAAGAACAAGAAGAACAAGAAGAACAAGAAAAAGAAAAAGAAAAAGAAAAGAAGAAAAAGAAGAAGAAGAAGAAGAAAAAGAAGAAGTAGTAGTAGCAGTAGTGAATGCCATCACATACGCAGCTCACACGAAGGCTCGTACGAGGTAACTTTTCAAAACCTAGTTCTGATAGGCAGAATAGGGATGACAGAAAAGAAGAAGTGATGGAGGGCAGTAGCTTGTTTGTAAGGTATACATTTACATCTAATGATTCTCACTTGTAATAGCAACGGAAATAAGTAGATATGTGAACTATACAACATTACAACAACAAACTGAACCCTAGAGGTATAATCAGATCTGACCCAGTCGCTTTCTAGCAACAAACAACGGGATAGTACTGGTTTATCCGTTGTAGGTGCCCCAATTATATCATCTTAAGAGACTGAACGGGATATAGGTGCCTAAACGGTCTAAAATTCACAACGTGACTTTGGGAGACGCAGGGTTGCGCAAACCTTCAGGTAACTTAACTGGTGGGTTGAATTGTAGTTGTTTCCACTATTCACAACACTTCCAATGTAGTCTGATCTGATGCCGACTTTGACGTACGGCCAATTATAACCCTGTCCTGGTCTCATCCAAGCGACTGGATACGTACTGGCTATGTGATATAACCTTTATATTCTATATTCTAAATATATTCTCTGCTATGGTTACGTCTCCACGACTGCGCGCGTAATGATATCCCCCCCCCCCTTTTTTTTTTTCATTTTAAATACCAATTGATACTCGATGGGTGATATGTTCAATATCACACCTGCCTTTCTTACTTTCTGCAACATTTTCTGGTTCTCATTTTAGGCCGAGTCGACCTGGGAGCCGATGTAAATCAACAAAATAATGTCTCCATAGAGATTCAAACACATGAGGCAGCTAGTCTCACGCCAACCTCCTTGGACGAGGCAGCGAGTCTCACGCCAACCTCTTTGGACTAGGCAGTGTGTCTCACGCCAACCTCCTTGGACAGGGCAGCGAGTCTCACGCCAACCTCCTTGGACGAGGCAGCGAGTCTCACGCCAACCTCCTTGGACGAGGCAGCCAGTCTCATGCCAACCTGCTTGGACTAGGCAACGAGTCTCAGGCCAACCTCCATGGACTAGGCAGCCAGTCTCACGCCAACCTCCCTGGACGAGGCAGCTAGTCTCACGCCAACCTCTTTGGAAGAGGCAGCCAGTCTCACGCCAACCTGCTTGGACAAGGCAGCAAGTCTCACGCCAACCTGCCTGGATAAAGCAGGCGGTCCTGTGCCAATCTCCTTTGATAAAACAGCCAGTCTCGTGCCAATCTCCTTTGATTAAGCAGCCAGTCTCGTGCCAATCTCCTTTGATAAGGCAGCCAGTCTCGTGCCAGTCTCCTTTGATTAAGCAGCCAGTCTCGTGCCAATCTCCTCTTGGCTACTCCAAGAGGTGTACCCAGCAGCCTGTATAGATAAAATATATCAGACCTACCGACATCAGTCTACAACAGGGTGGGGAACCTTTGGTCTGTGGGCCACATTTAGAATTACCAACCTGGTCGCAGGCCATACAGAAGAAAAACAATCTATTTTAAGCAAAACTCCCAAATTTTCTTTGTAACACAATTTTTGTGTGCGATAGTCTAAAATTATAATCTCTCGCTACGTCTCTGGTCAGAAACACTCACCCACTGAAACATTTTTATATATTCCTAAATGTATCTGTTAAGAGAAAAATAGCGGTTGTCGTCTTATATTCTATTATTACAATTATTCAGCAATTTTTGGCGGCTCGCTAGCACTTTTCCGAGGTCCAGGAGTGGGCTAGAGCCCATGGGTCGAAGAATATGATCTACTGCCGGTTATTTTTTACAGAACATGTTAACATCATGGAAGTCTTTGGGTTCTGTTGGCGTCCAACCCACGACACTTTTCTGAGCAAGGAATGGGTTAAGAAAAAAACCGCGTTTCCCGGTCATTCCCTGAGTGACCTGTAAACACAAGAAGGCCTTGACATGGCAGCTCCAGAGAGGGGAGATGATTACAGGAGAAACACTGGGCGATGTTTACATACTCCTAGTGATGACTGACAAGCGCCAGTCGCCCTTTGCGCCCTAACTGAATCAAGTGCTTCAACTCCGTCAACAGTCTCTCAACACCGGGCGTAATTACTGCCCTTTGCTACAGAAGCAGCATGGATTCAAAATGAGGCAACTGTTGTGTGCATGTTTGTTTCGTTTGTATTCTGTCGGAGGAGGAGGAGGATTAAAGCAAACAGTTAAAAGATGTTTCTCCAATCATCTGACGGAGCATCTTCTCTACTCGTATTCGTATATTCTGCTGACTGGCGAGTGTAATCACGTCACTTGACTATATATTTTTTTATTAGTGCTTTCAGGTGTGGGTCCATATCTCCATTGTGTGTGTTTGTGTGGTTGGTTGGGGTGGAGGGGAGAACAGTGGGGATAAACAATATACTCAATGCCCCATAACAAGTGTGTCATAAAAAAGCGACTACTTATACAGAAAGGGTTGCTAACATCGGATGTATCAGGCGGAAAGACGCAGACATCGTAACTTAGCCGTGAATCACAAAAACAAAATGCAGCCGCGCTATCAATGGTAAACGCAGCAGAAGAAGAAGAAGAAGAACAACAACAACAACAACAACAACAAGGAGGAGAAGAAAAAGAAGAAGAAGAAGAAGAAGAAGAAGAAGAAGAAGAAGAAGAAGAAGAAGAAGAAGAAGAAGAAGAAGAAGAAGAAGAAGAAGAAGAAGAAGAAGAAGAAGAAGAAAATGATGAAGAAGAAAAAGAAGAAAAAGAAGAAGAAAAAGAAGAATGTGTATCTCGTTCTACAGGCTAAGCTCTGTGTCTTCCTTTGGCATCGATTATACATCAACCTTTCGACACTAGATGGTGGTGGGAGGGGGTCGTTTACAATCACAGAGTGCCACAGTATAACGGTTTCTTTTGAACCACTGAACAGGTTTTCTGGGATAAGTTTCTTTTTTGGATTCCCATCCAAACAGTAGCTTCTCTCTGGGTCACTGAATGTCAGCGTTTTCATGCTGCAATGCGGGGGTAGAGAGAAGAATGTTTCCGAGCTGACTGTGTTTGTACATGTATAGTATGACCGCTATTGGAAGAAATGTATTTTATGGTACTGAAGTTGTATATCTCACTCCATACAATGATTAGCCTTGCGTGAGGCATCATGCAAAGACGAATACTTCAGAACGCAGTTTAGAAAAAAATAGAGAGAAACAAATCTCGTTTTGTTTTGCTTTTCATTAGACAATCTATAAATGTCCCGTTTCCCAGATACGAAACTTAGCATCTCTACCTATAGCCTGCTCATAGTTCTAACTATAAATCTCCAACCAGCCTTTAAAATACAATTACTGCGCTCGTTTACAAATAGCTGGAAGTGCCAGGAACCATAAACCGCCCCAGTGTCTCAACCTTGTAATTGAGCACCTTGTCGAGTTCTGCTAAGACCGAGTTATATTTTGGCTGACAAGACTATTACCACCAGGTTTCCTATTATATTTCAATCCTCGGCCGCGGCTTACAAATAGTTCCAAGTGCCATAACTCATAAAGCGTCCCTCGCGTGCCTTAAACTGATAATCGAGCACCTTGTTGAGTTCTGCCAAGACCCGGTGCGTCAACTTGAGGTTAAATTGTGTCTGTCAAGGCTGTTACCGTCAGATTTGTTTCTTCTCTCTTGGCCTGTTTCATAGCTCCTGGGATAATGTAGCCGGATCAGCGGGTCTCTCTAGCGACGTGTGCTTCCAATACTATTTATGTGTCCCTCTCTTAGTCTAGTCCAGTATTCTTAAAAGGTGTTTGTGCAGGTTTCACCCTCGCTCTTATCGGGGAGCAGGAGGGATATAAATGAGTCTAAACAGTATCAGCAATTCAACAAACATAAACCAGAAAAACCTTAACTGATCCCCTCAACTGATGCAGCCCAAAATCGCTGTCCACAACAACAACAACAACAACAACAACAACAACAACAACAAAAACAACAACAATTGCCGCGGCAAAATTTTCTCAACAGTCTGCTATTTCTTCTTCTTTTGTCGTCTCACTTATACCAGGTTCTGTCCAAGCATCGTTGTTTTCTGTATTTGCCTAGAGCTAGTCGCTTGGCTTGGGTTCATTGATATCATCGTGACCTTACAGAGACAGCAAATTTTACATGTGGTTATTTTTCTGATCTAGTGCCCTATTCACTGTTCTCATCGGTCACATTTGGGAATATGACGTGGTAAGGCGTCAAAAAGCGACTCTCGTACAGCTGCCTAAAAGCCACCAGAGCTGTTCTTTAAAAAAAAAAAAAAAACACCAGCGCTCGCCTGGACTTGTTTGTGAAATTATGAAAAGCATTTTAGCCTCTAAGCCACAGACACCTGGTCACCCTCCTTCTTCTTCTCTTTCTTCTCTAGTCCTCTTCTGTCTTTCAGGGTCAGGTTTTGAAGAGGCATCGGGTGCCAACTTTAGTATGTGCAATGTAGATGCTGGTATTTACGGATAATCCATCTATCCATCGCTTTCGTGGTCAACCTCAAGCTGCTTCCATTTTGTCTAAATGAGAGCGCCCTCGGTGGTGCACTGTCTGGCAGTGGTCTTGACAAATGTCCAAACGATTTGCTCTGTCTCATGGCATAGTTTAGTACTGATTCCATGCCAGCTTCTTTCCTGATATCGTCATTTCTGATCACAGCCACACATATCCCCTACTACTCTGCTGGCTGAAGAAAGACTGGTTGTCGTCACCTGCGATGGACGAAGACAACAAGGTGGAGCCCAGCAGACGTGGCTACGTAATTCTAAGATAAGCCTGTTTCTGTCTATCCAGACGATAGTGTTCCATTGTGCTATATTCATAGGAATCACAGACCATATCAATTAAGTCTAAGGATGAAGTTCCATTGTACAAAGCCTAGGTAGAGTTGTAGAGCAAATGTGTTGATTATGCAGCGCAAACTCGGCGGGGTTTCTAATTCCAACAGAAAGACAATGCTAATATGTTTGGAATAAAACTTGTACGAGAAGAGGCTGGATCAGAAGAACGGTGCTCTGCCTGTGTGAATGTGTGTGTGCGTATGTGTGTTTGAGCGCGTGTATGTGTGTGTGTGTGTGAGTGTGCTACCGTAGAAAACACAATTACTCTATTCGCAACTCCAACAATATTCCGCAGGGATTTCCCCAAAAAAATTCACCCGTGAATCGAACGAATTACGCGAAACTGAAACAGAGCGTGAGGCTACAGAATAAAATGTTGAGAACTCCTGGGTAAAGCGGGAATTGATGACTTCGGTTCAAAGTTCTCTGCAAACTTCTTGCTGTTCAATTTGGCATGCTCTTGTTACGCCTGGCTCCAGTTCAAGCACTAGGTACTCTTTGGTAATCACTGAAGAAGTAGACACAAGAGGTTCCAGAAATATGTTCTGTACTTTTAATCATGTGTATACTGTGTGCAACTTCGCGTGGAATAAACTCGCTGCACTTGAAGTGGCGTGCAGTTCGCTTCACACACAGCACTCGTAACACTCAGGTTCTGTAACAGGACTGCAGTCCAAAAGTGGATGAACAACCAGAACTTTCCGCCAGAGTTTACAGCTGGTGAACAAGAAGAAGAAGAAGAAGAAGAAGAAGAAGCTTCACACACACAGAGAGCGAGAGAGAGGAGAGAAAGAGAGATGTAAAAAGGCCCGCACATGATACTACATAACAGTCACTCGCACCCTAATGGCGGTTGCCTCAGATAAAGCATTAAGGTTTCCTATTGTATGTGTGAAGGACCAAAATCCTTGCTACCGAAGGTGTGGGAGTAGAGGGTGGAGAAGTGTGCAAGAGGAAGGCAAAGGTGCAAGTAGTGGGCAACATCACGAGATGGACTTGGAAGAAGTTTACAGGAGTGCTCGGTAAAGGCATATAAATTAGTCACATTACAGTCGACATTCAATGCAAAGACGGCATTTCTGGGAATGCACAGTTATGAACATTGAGGTTTAAACGGTCTAACTTCAGGATTGCAGCATATATATATAGTGAACGGGAGACCCGGGTTCGGTCGTAGGTAAGAGATTGGAATTGGGGGTTTTTTTTTTTGTTGTTGTTGTTGTTGCAAAAGTAAAAACCCCAACCCGCACAGTTCGTGGCGACTGTAACAGCTATGATGCCTTAAATCCTCAGGCTCATACCCCCAGCTCTCTCACATCCCCCAGCCCTCTCACATTCCAAAACTCACACTCCCCAGCCCTCTCACATCCCCCAGCCCTCTCACATTCCAAAACTCTCACACACCCCAGCCCTCTCACATTCCAAAACTCTCACACACCCCAACCCTCTCACATTCCAAAATTCTCACACACCCCAGCCCTCTCACATTCCAAAACTCTCACACCCCCAGCCCTCTCTCATCCCCCAGCCCGCTCACATCCCCCAGCCCGCTCACACCCCCAGCTGTCTCACACCCCCCAGCCCGCCCACATCCCCAGCCCTCTCACATCCCCCAGCCCTCTCACATCACCAGCCCGTTCACACCCCCAGCCCTCTCACACCCCCAGCCCTCTCACATCCCCAGCCCTCTCACATCCCCCAGCCCGCTAAAACCCCAGCCCTCTCACACCCCCAGCCCTCTCACATCCCCTAGCCCGCTAAAACCCCCAGCCCTCTCACATCCCCAGCCCTCTTACATCCCCCAGCACTCTCAGATCCCCAGCCCGCTCACACCCCCCAGCCCGCTCACACCCCCCAGCCCGCTCACACCACCAGCCCGCTAACACCCCCAGCCCGCTAACACCCCCAGCCCGCTAACACCCCCAGCCCGCTCACACCACCAGCCCGCTCACACCCCCAGCCCTCTCACATCCCCCAGCCCGCTCACACCCCCAGCCCTCTCACATCCCCAGCCCTCTCACATCCCCAGCCTTCTCAAATCCCCCAGCCCTCTCACACCCCAGCCCTCTCATACTCCAGCCCTCTCACACAACAGCCCTCTCACACCCCACAGCCCTCTCACAACCCAGCCCTCTCACACACCAGCCCTCCCACACTCCAGCCTTCTCACACCCCAGCCCGCTCACACCCCACCAGCCCGCTTACACACCCAGCCCTATCACAACCCAGACGTCTCAAACCCTAGCCCTCTCACATCCCCCAGCCCTCTTACACCCCAGTCCTCTCACACCCCAGCGCTCTCACACTTCAGCCCTCTCACACTTCAGCCCTCTCACACTTCAGCCCTCTCAGACTCCAGCCCTCTCATACCCCCAGACCGCTCACACACCCAAGCCCGCTCACACTCCAGCCCTCTCACACTTCAGCCCTCTCAGACTCCAGCCTTCTTATACCCCCAGACCGCTCACACACCCAAGCCCGCTCACACTCCAGCCGTCCCACACTCCAGCCCACTCACACCCCGCTGCCCGTTCACACCCCCAGCCCTCTCACATCCCCAGCCCTCTCACATCCCCCAGCCCTCTCACATCCCCTAGCCCTCTCACACCACCAGCCCGTTCACACCCCCAGCCCTCTCACACCCCCAGCCCTCTCACATCCCCCAGCCCGCTAAAACCCCCAGCCCTCTCACATCCCCAGCCCTCTTACATCCCCCAGCACTCTCAGATCCCCAGCCCGCTCACACCCCCCAGCCCTCTCACATCCCCAGCCCTCTTACATCCCCCAGCACTCTCAGATCCCCAGCCCGCTCACACCACCAGCTGTCTCACACCCCCAGCCCTCTCACATCCCCCAGCCCGCTAACATCCCCAGCCCGCTCACACCACCAGCTGTCTCACACCACCAGCTGTCTCACACCCCCAGCCCTCTCACATCCCCCAGCCCGCTCACATCCCCCAGCCCGCTCACACCCCAGCCCTCTCACATCCCCAGCCTTCTCAAATCCCCCAGCCCTCTCACATCCCCAGCCCTCTCACACTCCAGCCCTCTCACACAACAGCCCTCTCACACCCCACAGCCCTCTCACAACCCAGCCCTCTCACACACCAGCCCTCCCACACTCCAGCCTTCTCACACCCCAGCCCGCTCACACCCCACCAGCCCGCTTACACACCCAGCCCTCTCACAACCCAGACGTCTCAAACCCTAGCCCTCTCACATCCCCCAGCCCTCTTACACCCCAGTCCTCTCACACCCCAGCGCTCTCACACTTCAGCCCTCTCACACTTCAGCCCTCTCACACCAGCCCTCACACACTCCAGCCCTCTCATACCCCTAGACCGCTCACACACCCAAGCCCGCTCACACTCCAGCCGTCTCACACTCCAGCCCTCTCACACATCGCTGCCCGTTCACACCCCCAGCCCTCTCCTACTCCAGCCCTCTCACACACCCCAGCCCTCTCACACTCCAGCCCTCTCACACCTCAGCCCTCTCACACCCCAGTCCCCACACACTCCAGCCCTTACACACTCCAGCCCTCACACCCCAGCCCTTCCACACAACAGCCCTCTCACACCTCCAGCCCTTTCACACTCCAGCCCTCTCACACCCCCAGCCCTCTCACACCCCACAGCCTTCTCACACCCCACAGCCTTCTCACACCCCCCAGCCCGCTCACACCCCCAGCCCGCTCACACCCCCAGCCCTCTCACACCCCCAGTCCGCTCACACCCCCAGCCCGTTCACACCCCCAGCCCGCTCACACCCCCAGCCCGCTCAAACCCCAGCCCTCTCACACTCCAGCCCTCACACTCCAGCCCTCTCACACACCAGCCCTCTCACACACCAGCCCTCTCACACCCCCAGCCCTCTCACACCCCCAGCCCTCTCACACTCTAGCCCTCTCACACCCCAGCCCTCTCACACCCCAGCCCTCTCACACCCCAGCCCTCTCACACCCCAGCCCTCTCACATCCCCCAGCCCTCTCACACCCCCCAGCCCTCTCACACCCCTCCAGCCCTCACACACCCCCAGCCCTCTCACATCCCCCAGCCCTCTCACACCCCAGCCCGCTCACACCCTCATCCCGCTTTTACCCTCAGCCGGCTCACACCCCCCAGCCGGCTCACACCCCCAGCCCGCTCACACCCCCAGCCCGCTCACACCCCCAGCCCGCTCAGACCCCAGTCCGCTCACATCCGCCAGCCCGCTTACACCCCCAGCCCTATCACAACCCAGCCGTCTCAAACCCCAGCCCTCTTACACCCCAGTCCTCTTACGCCCGTCCTCTCACACCCCAGCCCTCTCACACCCCAGCCCTCTCACATCCCAGCCCTGTCACACTCCAGCCCTCTCACACCCCCCTTCCCCAGCCCGCTCACACCCCCCCCCAGCCCGCTCTCACCCCCCAGCCCTCCCACACCCCCAAGCCCTCACACCCCCAAGCCCTTTCACACCCCCTAGCCCTCTCACACCCCCAGCCCTCTCAACCCCTAGCCCTCTCACACCCCAACCCTCTCACAATTCAGCCCTCTCACACCCCAGCCCTCTCACATCCCCTCAGCCCTCTCACACTCCAGGACTCTCACCCCCCCCCCCCCCACCCCCCAGCCCTCTCACACTCCAGCCCTCTCACCCCCCCCCCAGCCTTCTCACCCCCAGCCCTCTCACACCCCAGCCCTCTCACACCCTCCAGCCCTCTCACACCCCCCAGCCCTTTCACACACCCCAGCCCTCTCACACCCCCCAGCCCTCTTACACTCCCAGCCCTCTTACACTCCCAGCCCTCTTACACTCCCAGCCCTCTTACACTCCCAGCCCTCTCACACCCCCCAGCCCTCTCACACCCTCCAGCCCTCTCACACTCCCCAGCCCTCTCACACTCCCCAGCTCTCTCACACCCCAGCCCTCTCACACTCCAGCACTCTCACACTCCCAGCCCTCTCACACCCCAGCTCTCTCACACCCCAGCCCTCTCACACTCCCAGCCCTCTCACACTCCAGCCCTCTCACACCCCCCTTCCCCAGCGCGCTCACACCCCCCCCCAGCCCGCTCTCACCCCCCAGCCCTCTCACACTCCAGCCCTCTCACACTCCCAAGCCCTTTCACACCCCCTAGCCCTCTCACACACACCCCCCCCCCCAGCCCTCTCAAACTCCCAGCCCTCTCACACCCCAACCCTCTCACAATCCAGCCCTCTCACACCCCAGCCCTCTCACACTCCAGCCCTCTCACCCCCCCCCCCCCCCCAGCCCTCTCACCCCCCCCCCAGCCTTCTCACCCCCCAGCCCTCTCACACCCCAGCCCTCTCACACCCTCCAGCCCTCTCATACCGTCCAGCCCTCTCACACCCTCCAGCCCTCTCACACCCCCCAGCCCTTTCACACCCCCCAGCCCTCTCACACCCCCCAGCCCTCTTACACTCCCAGCCCTCTCACACTCCCAGCCCTCTCACACCCCCCAGCCCTCTCACACCCTCCAGCCCTCTCACACCCTCCAGCCCTCTCACACTCCCCAGCCCTCTCACACTCCCCAGCTCTCTCACACCCCAGCCCTCTCACACTCCCAGCCCTCTCACACCCTCCAGCCCTCTCACACTCCCCAGCCCTCTCACACTCCCCAGCTCTCTCACACCCCAGCCCTCTCACACTCCCAGCCCTCTCACACCCCAGCTCTCTCACACCCCAGCCCTCTCACACTCCCGACCCTCTCACACCCCCCCCCCCAGCCCTCTCACACCCCCCAGCCCTCTCACACCCCCCAGCCCTCTCACACTCCCCAGCCCCCTCATACTCCCAGCCCTCACACCCCCAGCCCTCTCACACACCAGCCCTCTCACACCCCCAGCCCTTTCCCATCCCGGCTCCCTTACTCCCCCTCCCAGCTTTCACGTACCCAAGCCCTTTCAGCCCCGTCCTACAGCGGCTTACAAGTGGTAAATACAGACAATAAAGACTGTTACTAGAAAACGTAAAATATATAAGTAAGGCAGATACAGTCATTGATAAAGCTGGCAATTGAAATAGTGAAAGAGAAATAGATACCTCCCCCCCCCCCCCCCCCCCCCCCCCAAAAAAAAAAACGGGGAAAAACAGGTGCAAATATAGAAGTAATGATAAAGATAATTCTAGCGACCCAATACTATAGACATCAGGATATTTGGGGGAAGGGCCTCAGGCACTTTTAGTCCCCACACCAGCCATCGCCCCCAAAAAAATATTTCACTGAAGTTTTTTTTTTTTTTTTTTTGAGTTTATTTATAGATATATATAATCTAAGCTTATTTATGCAAAATCACCACTTGTGAAATTGCCTCAGAAAAGCCAACCTAACCATTTCGTTAGAATGCAACAAGATCAAACACCATCATAATGAACAACTTAGTGACACGTCATTTTACGAACCCCAGACGAAGGATGAAATGGTTTAAAGACATCAAAATAGTTAATCGCCATCACTTCATCTAAGAAGATCTTCTACCTGCTGGCTCAACTCTCTATTTGTCGAGCTGTCTGGGCAAGCCCACCTTCTATCTGCTTCTCAAGATACAATAACCCGACAACCCAGGCAGACTGATCGTGTCCCCCTGCGCCAGAGCTGCAGAACTCATATCTAACTTCCTAGACCGTATATTGTAGCCCCTGGTCGTCTATCTCCCGTCTTATATCAAGCACACCAACCATGCTATCTCTGTCTTTCAATCGATTAGGCTCACCTCTTCTTCCAGGTACCACCTCTTCTTCCAGGTACCACCTCTTCACCTTAGATGTTGCCTCTCTCTACTACATATCTATTCAAAATTCTTCTCAACACGTCCTCTCATCCCTCTTCCTGCAAGGACTTCATTCCATTCTCCCAGTTTCTACGCCTCTGCAGACTGTGTCAGGCAAACGACTTTCACAACAAGGCCCTAGAAACGCTGGACTTCGAGTTTACCCTGAACACATCTTATCTGCTGCCTTTCACTGATCATGGTCTATCAGTCGTGCTGATGCCCTTATTTCCAAGCCTAAACATCCCCACAACAGACATATCCTTACACTTACCCACCACCGTCACAACATCTGTGCCAAAAATATTCTCCACAGGCATCTCTCCACCCGTAGGGCTTACCCTGCCATCAGCATGATTTTCTTTGAACTTCCTCTAGTAGTCTATAGACATGACCGTAACCTCAAGGACATTCTGGTCAAGAGTCGGTTACATCTCAAATCTCAAGGACATTTTGGTCAAGAATCGGTTACATCCCGAGACCCACTTAGGCGTGGTCTGTTGCCACAGACCTGTATGCAAGACTCGCCCATGTGTAGTTCAGGAAAAAAGTATGGAATTCCCTAATGCAACCTTCCACGTACATGAGGCATGAGCACAAGTCACAATGTCATCTATACCATCAACTGCAAGAAATACATCGCTGAAATGTGTCTATTACTGGCTGACAGGTTCGGGCAACATCTTTTGGATGTGCAGAACAGTGCCCTGAAACTGGTACCATAACTCTTCAGTTCTCAGGATCTCTAAGATGTCAACGACATGGGAGTGACAGCCACTCCAGCGACAGAGTCTGCAAGTCTCTTGAGAATTGGTTTATTTTCACCTTGGGGACACAAACACCTAGGGGACTGAACTGTCAACAGTTTCATCTAAAATCCTCTTGTTACGGCCTCGCATTCTTGGGCTACTTATTCTTGGGCCTTATGTGTCTGTTCCTTCCACTGGCAAAACATCAATGTGGCAGCTTGGGGATCTGTCAGTTAAGTGATTTTGAGGTTTTATTTGATTTAAGTATGTGCTGATGAAAGCTTTATAGCTGCAACATTCACTTTTCATTTGTGTTTGTTATACTGTGAAGCTTGCTGATCTACTTTTTGTTCAGTTTTCTATCTTTTCATACACACATATATACACATATACATACATACTACTTACCCACAATCACACAAACATAAACACAAACACACACACGGATACGATATGAGAGTCAAAGTGAGGTGTAGCATGAAAAAGTAAGAGTGACTGTAAGTGACAGTCCTTAAAAGAGATAAGAATACAGTGAGACAAGACAGGGATACCTGTCAGGCTCAATCTTTCCCTTTCTCACAGAACTCAACAAAACTACAAGGGTAGTAAGTCCAACCAGGGACACCAAAACCTGAAGTCTTAGACACTTGAGGGCCTCCACATAAAAATTCTAAGAAAATCTGGTGGGGGTTAAGTGCCCCCCCCCCCCCCCTTTTCCTCCCAATTAGATATATAGGTATTATTTTCTTAAATATTTATGTTTACTTTCCAGATTATTTCAAATATAGTAGGAGCTAGAAAATGAAGTAAAAAGGATAATGAGTACAAGGGGTGTGCTGCATGCAACAGCAAAGAACAGGACAACTACCCTGTGTGGGTCCCAGGGCCCTATTAGAGGGAAAAGAAAGTACAGACCCACTGCCTACACAAAAGCATGTCGTAAGAGTCGATCAGTTTGTAGCTTCCTTATAAGTCAGAGTGCATATGCCTGATAGGCAAGGAACAAACAGTTTGCATACAAATGAGTTAGAAATGTAAAATGGATGCGCACGCAACACTCAGGTTCTGGAAGAGGACTGCGGTTCAGAAGTGGACGAACAACTAGAACTTTCTGCCAGAGTTTACAGCCGGTGAACGTGAAGAAGAAGAAGAAGACAGGACAACTTGACTTGAGTTGACTGAGAGTCTATGCAACACTAGGAGATTTCGAAAAGGAGGGTGGGGGGGGGGGGGGGGGGGGTGTTTAAAGGCAAAAGAAGAAGAAACAAGGTTTTGGTCTCCTGAGAATCCTTCACCCACAAAGCACATGTAAAGGGGCTGAGTGCTCACCCTCCCTCTTTGTTTGTGCCTCTTACTGCCATCCCCCGCCTTTTCTCCTCCGTGTACAACTACAACGGTAAATGCCCCTGACGTAAGCAGGAAAGGAGACAGGATGTCAGGCGGTATGGTGTTGGCAATCCCTTACTTCAAGATCCCACTCACCAGCTAACTTGAAAGACTGTTCTGGTGCCAGCATTCTCTCACATCCTGCACCTGCCAGGTCTCAGTACCTGATGCAGTGGTGAGGTGTGCATGTCACAGCTGCAACCGCCGCTGACACTTTCCATTGCAAAAGAAAAGTACTTTATTTTACTGTTTATTTTTAATGTTTACTATTTATTACAAAAACGCCACTCAGTTTATGTCTCGTCGAGCACCTCATGCTTGTTAAGAGTATTACAAGGTGAAAAGAACGCTCACTGCATACTTACACCACCCATAAAGAAACAATTACATGTGAAATCTACCAGTAACCAGCACTTTGATGCGCGCATTTTCTCAACAGCAAAGCGATGAGGAGGAAACTGTCACGTGATATACTCTTCAGTGCAATCATTACCTGCCAACGCTTACAACACATACAAACTGCTCATGCCTTGCCACTGAAGATAACTGCTAGCAATGAGAGCAGTTTAGCCAGAAGAGTTAAAGTAAAATGAAACATGACATTTAAAACAAGCATTGGTGAGGTCTATTTGATTGTATTTGTTTTCAAATCACATACTTTTAAAATATGATGATCATTTTCTTTTGAGAAATGTAAAAACATGTAATTTCTGAAAACTGAACAGCTCCCATTAATCATTAAATACAGAATGGGGGTAAATCAGATTGAGAGATAGTCTTGGAAAGAAGGTAGACAGCCAAACACAAATAAAGGAAATAATAAAATAATGACAAAACTAGGGGGGAAATCTAGAAAAGTACAGACAAAACTGGAAGACACAACATACATAACTTTTAAAAGAAAACAAGAAAGGAAGTTAGTTTACTAACTTAACTTACCTTCTCCATGTGAACTTTGGAACCCCACTGGAGGGGTGGAACAGTTACCCACTGCCTCATAACAAGCTTGTCGTAAGAGGCGACTTATTATGGAGTATTTCCTTCAAAGTCGGAGTGCGTCTACATAAGAGACGAGGAACCAACAGTCTGCATATCTGTAACATGTATTCCCCCCCCCCCTTCTTAAAATTCAGGTCCTGGAACCCAGCCAGAATCCAGAAATAGATTAACAACCAGGACTTGCTGCCAGAGTGTGCAGCCGGTGACCACAAACAAACAATCAAGCACTTAACTTACCACATCCCCAGCTGAAGATTCTCCAAGAACTGTGCGAATTCCAGCTCCATCTGATGCTGTAGCAGAACAGAAAATTTCACTGACATGTTACAAACGACAGAAGATTCCAGTAAATATAAATACATCAACAATAACAAAAATTCCATTACAGCATAGACACTCTCGTAAGTCTGTTAGATGCTTTAGAAAGTCAACTGAATAACCTTGTAACTTTCAATCTTTCTCTGTCTCCCTCATTTTATATCAGTTTTCCTTAATCTACATTCTTCTTCTTAGTGATCACTGGTCATGCACATAATCCACTGTGGGCTAGAAACTGGGATATCATCTCAAGTTTCCCCAAAAGCTTAGTTGTCAGTTCTACTGGGTGTTGCCACATGTTGCTCTGCAGCTCCGCCAAAAGAGGACAGTCTTGCAAGACATGTTCTGGAGTCTGTTCAGCACAAAGACACTGGCAGAAAGCTGTTTGGCTCATACCTAATTTGTACCAGTGTTTGTTGAGTCTGCAGTGTCCTGTGAGCAAACAAAAAACTGAGACTTGGTTTGTTCTGTTCAGGTGTTTAAGGACATCTTCTTTATGGTTGTAACCTGTGTAGGTTTTCCAGTCAGTTTCTTATTTTCTCTTGAGGCTTTTGACTTTGGAAAAAATAGTGGCTGGTAGATTTGTGGTTTGCTGCTGCCTTCCTTGGCTAAAGCATCAGTACTTTCATTGGAAAGAAAGATGGAATCCCCTGCAGGTGAGTTTCAGCCTTTTTTTTTTTTTTTGGACAACATAGCAAGTTCCTTTGTTAGACTCTGTAGTGTGTCAGTAGTTTTTGACTTTAGAGCCTGTATGGCTGACACTGAGTCTGTGACGAAAACTATCTTGCCTGTTGGGATTTGCAGCTTGTTCATACACTGTGCTACCATCAGTAGGGCCTTGCAATTAAATCAAGTTCATCTGGTGGGAGCTGCTAGGGACATCTGGGTGTTTAATGTAAGCACTTGCTCCACCATTCGTAGTTTCCTCTTTAGCTGATCCATCTGTGTAGATTCTCGTTGGAACATATTGTTGAGGTGTTCCACTGTGAGTGCTTTCTTTACTAAACTGGGCTCAGCATCTTTGTTTCACATGTCTGGGTTGGAAATTGAAACAATGAATGTCAATAATTCTGAGTCTCAAAGATCGAAAAATAGCTCTTTGGGTGCACATTGTTGGTTTAGTAGTAAAAAGTGTGACTTTTCAAATTCTTTCGTTAGATGGTTTAGGCAGTGGGTGGTTAGCATTCTCTTCATTTTTTCAGCATGTAGAATCGTTCATCCTTCTTCTTTCTTCTCAGGCGTGGATGTTGGGGGTCTTGTCCATTTCTACAATAGGTGTAGATTTTATGGCTCCCAGAATTGTATGCAGACATTGATTTTGTATTTTGTCTAGTACCTGTTTATTGGAATGGGCTGCTTTTATCCATGAGGATGATGCATATTCGTCTGATTGTGCCGATGTATACCTGCTTTATGATGCAACTGTCCGCTCCCCAAGTGGTGCCTGCCGATTTCTTCATCACACATTGTTCTCTCATGGTCTTTTTGATAGTTTCTAGTATGTGACGTCTCCATGTCAGACAACTGTCAAGCGTGAATCCCCGGAAGGTTGGACTAACGGAGCGTGAAACATCATCACTGTTGAATTTTAGTGTGAAATATTTCTTCCTTTGTAGACAACGAGAAGATTGTTGTTGCAGTTTTACTCTTCTTTACTTTGAGGCCCCATTTGTTGGCTCAGTTTATGACACTGTTCAGACTTTCCGGATATGGCAGGTCCAATGAACTCAGAGGTGTACCACACAGCTAGGTCATCTGCGTGGTGAGAATTCGATACATGTCTAGGTAGAGCTTGTGGTAGGTCGTTGATGTAGATCAGGAACAGGACTGGAGACACTACACTACCCTGTGGTACTCCTGCTCTCAGCTTGAATTTGGGACTATGCACTCCATCCAGTTTCACGGATGCTCCCTGTGGAATAAGAAGTCTTGTATCCAGTAGTACGCCCGGCTCTCTAGCGTAGTTGGCTAAACCGGATTGCGCAGTGAGCGGGTGACGAACTCCTTGTGGTCCAGGTTCACTCCCGGTGGTAGGCAGAAAAGCCACATTTATCCCAGATTTACAGTATTTACAATGGAATCAAGGCCGAAAGGTTGCGATATCCATAATACCGAGCCTAAGGGTTAACAACTCATGGCTTCTGGATACTAAAACAAACAATCCAGTAGTACCTTCTGCCTCTTATTCCACTGTGTAAGAGCTTTAGCAAAAAGACATCTGTCCATACTTTGTCAAAGGCCTTGGACATATCAAAAGAAGACTGAGGGTTTTCTTCTTTTCCTGGAAACCATTTTCTATCTACTGTGTGAGGTATGCTACCTGGTCATCAGTGCTTCTGTGTTGTCAGTAGCCTGTTTAATGCCGGATCCAGTTTGTGATTGGTTTCTAGGAACCACTGAAGTCTGGTGGCTAGCACTCTCTCCATCAGTTTTGCAGGGCAACTTAACAAACTGATAGGCCTGTAGCTCTGAGGGTCCTTCTTGTCCTTGCCACTTTTGAGCATACGGTGGATTATAGCATTTTTCCAAATATCTGGGACTCTGCCTAGTTTCCAGCTATTTTTGTATATCAGGAGTAAGATGTTTTGTGCTTCTGGACCCATATGTTAGAGCATGTCATTTAAGACTTCGTCTATGCCAGATGCCTTCTTTGACTTGAGTTGTCTCAGTGCTCTTAGTAGCTCAGTTGAGTTATGTCAGTCTCCATGCATGGCTCACAAGAGGCCTTTTTGACTGTGTTTATCCAACCTTGGACTGCTTTCTTTTGCTCCAGGGCTACCAAATATGAGCTTTCTCACAGTTTCGGGCCATCAGAGTCGCTGCTTCATTCCCTGTGAGTAGGTTTCCTTCTTGTTGGAGAACTGTTTTCCCACGAGATGTGTTATCATTCAGTGCTTTTGTCAGTCTCTACAATGTTTGGTTATCTTTTTCCATGTTTAGAGAGGCAGTCTTTTATTTCCAGGACTCTTGACACTGGTTTCTTTCTCTGACATTAGGGGCCTTGCTCTGTTGTTCTGCTTCACATTTTTTTCAGTTAAATTAGCTTCCATGCTATCTCTAGCCTCACAGAGTGAAACGTGGCTAACTTCCAGATCTGGTGACCAGTATGGCTTATAACTGTACCTCCTTCCTCCAGGAATTGCTTATTTTGCTGCATTCACTGTGGCTTTGTTGAATTCCTATGCATCTCTGTCTACCTTACCTGACTGGCTGATTTCTTTGCAGTTTGCGTCTGCAAGTTCTTGAAATATTTCCAATCTGCCTTTTTATAGATCCAACTTGGTGAAGTGTCTGGAGATTTTTCTATTTTAATGCTGTTTATCAGAATTTTCACTGGCCTGTGGTCACTACCACACAATTGTCACACAACTGGTCACATATCTTTTGGATGTCATCTGATGTGAATGCTAGATCAGGTGCGCTTGTTGTGCGTCACTGTTTTGAGCAGTGTGTGTGACTGGTGTGACTGAGAAGGGTGAGACGTTTTGTGAGTAGCCACTCTTCAAGATTTTCTCCACGGGAGTCTAAACAGTCATAACTCCAGCTCGGAGAGTGAGTGTTGAAATATCCTATAATTAGCAGGTTGCACTTCTGAAAGTGTATAACTTCAAGTTCGGTAGGGAGGGTGAGTGGTGAGTAAATATTGTATACAGACTTTGTTTTTTAATTTTTAAGTTGCAGCTGAACAGCAATAAATTTAGTATTCATCTGGTTGGATCTATGTAATTCAACAGCTGGTATTGAATTACGAACCAGTATGCAATCCCACCTTTATGTCTAGTTTCTCTACCCTGGTGACAATATTATATATCCTACAATATTGAATCTATTTTCTGGATTGTGGTGTGTCTCTTGAATGCAGATAACACTGATTCTCTCTGCTCACAGGCGTTCCTCTGGTTCTCTCTTTTTATTAAACACATCTTCCGCGTTCCACTGCATGATTACTAGTGGTGGAAGTTTATCCTCGCATTTAGAAGTGACACTGTGTCCTTCGCTAGCAATGCAGGAAGCCACAGGGCTGTCGGTTGCAAAGGGTAAACCTGTTTGAGATGTGAGAGCAAGTCTAGCTTTCACCTGATTGTTACCTAATGTGGTGGTACCACAGTTGGATAAATATTTGCGCATGGCAACTGTGAAAACTGCATGTGTTGATTCCTCCCCACCAAAAAAACAGTTGACACATTCGTTTCTCGGGACAGTCTTTATTGAGTTTGCTTTCTAGACAGTTGCAGTCTCCTGCTGATGAAATTCTGTCTTCCCGGACAATGACCCACAGCGATCAAAACACTGCCACAGCAGCATGGTAGAAGCTGCCAAAACTTTTGGTCATTATTCCTCCCCGACACAGCACAACCACAATACAGGCTGCTGACACGAAAAACACATAGTATCCTGCACTGGAAATGCTCATAAAATAGCAGTCCATTATAAGGGGACAGAACAATCCGAGAGAAATCGCAACCAGCGAAAACTATCACCGCTGCTATTCGCTGTTTTAAAAATGAAAGTCCCTAATATATATTAATACCTACTATTTACCAGTCCCCTCATACCAAATTTTTCAAAATGTATTTATCGTCATAAAGCCACCATGTAATTTATGTGTCTTTTTATCACCACCTTCAAGAGTGTATTTATTTATTAATGCTTCAATTTAATAATTTATGCATACATTTTTATGTACAACCCTTGACAAAAATGTCTCAAAATTCAGCTGTGAATAAACAATGGCTTGTTTTTTTTTTATTTATCAATGCATCAATTTAATCATTTATGCATACATTTTTATGTATAACCCTTGAAGAAAATGTCTCAAACTCTCTGTGAATAAACAATGTGTTGTTTGTTATTTATCGACGCATCAATTTAATCATTTATTACTCTGTGAATAAACAGTGTGTTGTTTTCCTGCAGCAGCCATAGTATTGGAGTGGCTAGACACTCGCCTCCCGTCTTGAAGGTCTTGTCTTCAAATACGGATAAAGACAGATTTGTTCTTCTTCTTCAAAACTGACCTTGACTTCCAAGTCGATCAGGACTAAACTGGGTACCAGGTAATTAAAGGAAGTAAAGGCGGCCAGGGTGATGTCAACCACATTATCTACAGAGTGCAGATTGGTCTATAAAAATATAGGTCTAGCCTTATATGCCAAATTTACCAAAGAAATTGAAAGGGTCCTTTTATGTTTTGTCTGTGCTTTCATCAAAGATAAACAAAGAGAGATAACCATCAGCTTTTTGAATACATGAACTTTTTCCTTCCCTTGACTAATTTAAAAAATGCAAAAGTAATTCCTTGGTTTCAAATACACATGAATGTGGATTTAAATTAAAAAAAACACCTGATTTCCAGGTAAATTCAGCGTACAAAGCTGATAGCATCACCACCTCGAAGCCAATTAGTCTCTAATAATGTGTCTAGCACTTTGTGTTTGAGGCACCAATAGTGTGAAAATGGTCTTTCATTTTTTTTTTGAATAGCAGAATTACTCTGACTGCTTATAAGGTGTAAGAGGGGTCTATCACTTGTTTTGAATAGCAGAATTACTCTGACTGCTTATAAGGTGTGAGAGGGGTCTATCACTTGTTTTGAATAGCAGAATTACTCTGACTGCTTATAAGGTGTGAGAGGGGTCTATCACTTGTTTTGAATAGCAGAATTACTCTGACTGCTTATAAGGTGTGAGAGGGGTCTATCACTTGTTTTGAATAGCAGAATTACTCTGACTGCTTATAAGGTGTGAGAGGGGTCTATCACTTGTTTTGAATAGCAGAATTACTCTGACTGCTTATAAGGTGTGAGAGGGGTCTTTCACTTGTTTTGAATAGCAGAATTACTCTGACTGCTTATAAGGTGTGAGAGGGGTCTTTCACTTGTTTTGAATAGCAGAATTACTCTGACTGCTTATAAGGTTTGAGAGGGGTCTTTCACTTGTTTTGAATAGCAGAATTACTCTGACTGCTTATAAGGTGTGAGAGGGGTCTTTCACTTGTTTTGAATAGCAGAATTACTCTGACTGCTTATAAGGTGTGAGAGGGGTCTTTCACTTGTTTTGAATAGCAAAATTACTCTGACTGCTTATAAGGTGTGAGAGGGGTCTATCACTTGTTTTGAATAGCAGAATTACTCTGACTGCTTATAAGGTGTGAGAGGGGTCTTTCACTTGTTTTGAATAGCAGAATTACTCTGACTGCTTTTAAGGTGTGAGAGGGGTCTTTTGCTTTTTTTTTTTTTTTTTACATAGGATAGTACAACTACCCTGATTGTTCAAAATTAAACAAACAAAAAATACATAGCACCCTAACATATACAAAATCAACACTGATGTTTTCTTCTGCTTTGGGTTAATGAACAATCAAAATTGTGGTAGAACTACAAAATTTCCTTTGATTTATGACACCTTGGATAATGCTAAGAAACTGGAGCCTAAATACAGACTGGCATTATATGGGTTGCTAGAATACAAGAGAAAAGGCATAAAGCAGAAGAAGAAAAGAGAGAACAGACAGAAGAAAAGTTAGAGGAACTTCAAAGACCAAAGCTGGAGAGAAGAAGAAATAAGGAACTTCAAAGACCAAAGCTGGAGAGAAGAAGAAATAATCAGTGGTATTATTATGTCAAGTTGTGGAATATCATTTCTTAGAAATAAATTCAAGTTATGTCATTAAAAAAAAAAATTATATTTTCATTTACTGGAGGTAATTTGTGTTTGATTATTTACATCCATTTTAGATATAACAGTCGACGTTGTGGCTAAGTCAATGCAAACGCTTTGTAATGCCGGGATGCCGGGTTCAATCCCAGCTGCGGGCCATGCGCCTTGCGTTGGTTTTGACAGTGGTATCAAGAAAGCCGACTGTCCAGAAAGCAATGGCAAACTACTGGACGTAAATTTGCCTATAAAAAAAACACAACAGCCAGGGGCTGTTGGGGTTGGTTCTGCAGTCCTGTAAAGGATACGCAGCTAACCTTAGATATAACATGTAACTCCCATTCTGGGTTCCTGGGTCCAATTCTGGGGGAAATAGAACAGATCTGCAGCTCCCTAATAAGCATGTAATAAAATGTGACTAATAAGGAATTTGCTGAAATCAAATGGGCCAAAAAGTGCAGATACTGCAGCCTAGCTATAAACTATAACACAGGATGCCGTCTGCCTTTAAGGTTAACTGCAGGAGAAGAAGAAGAAGAAGAAAAAGAAGCAAAAGAAGAAGAAGAAGAAGAAGAAGAAGGAGGTGAAGAAGAAAAAAAGAAGGCTCAAATGTGTTTGAAATCTGTTACCTTTCACTGCATATCCATCTTTGATTGAGGCTGGGAACGGCGGTAATGGATCAGCTGCATACACAGAAGTGGCCAGATATCTCCCCAAGGCATCTGAATAAGCAATGAAAATCATGATGTGAAAGGACAATTCTAAATGTAAAGGCCAGAGAAAACAAGTTTACTAGCTCACTAACAAGAAGTGATACAAAATTCTATAAATTATTCACATTTTTCGTGTCCTAAAAAGTTATGCTTTTAATGTGCAATTCTCCAACTAACATGAAGTTAAACGGTTGTACCGACTAGAACATTTAATAAACAAATTAAACATACTATTCCAATATCATGTTGTACATTGAGGATATCATACTAGGCTTCTTGTTATTAGATCAATCAGCACTACATAGGAAATGTGGTCAGTATTATACCGACTGTCTCTTTTTCTGCCTTTCCAATCTCAATGGAGAACAGGCCCCCCAACCAAACAAACCAAGATCTTTTGTAGACTTTTTCAAAGCTTTTCTTTTGAGCTGAAATGCTATAGGAAGATTCTCAGAATATCTTGGACAAAGAGGAGGAGAAATATTGACTTCTTGAGAGATCTGAACATCAAGGAAGATTGGCTAATAAACAGCATCCTGTCTTGGAAGCTGAAATATTTTGGTATATCAAGGGCCACGATGGACTGGAAAACATAATAGCAGAAGGCATGGTACCAGGAGGGAGAGGCAGGAACCGACCAACAAGAAGATGGGCACAGGATATAAGTGACTCCTTGAGTATGAAGGTGTATGAGACGGGAGAGCTGGCGAGAGAACAAGTTTTTTTCAGGCAGACCGTGATGACAGCGACGTTATGCAAAGGACCTGCTACATGATGATGATGAGCTATGTATACCAACATTTGAAATTAGATCTTTCAGAAAATTCCTTGGTATGTCATATAGACCACAGCACAAATGATGAAGTTTACTGTATGATTCACTCAACACAGTGGAAACTACAAGCCTCTTTTAACAACAGTGAAAAGATGGAAAATGCAACGGTATGGATATATAAGAAGATCTACCAGTCTCTCCAAACAATTCTCCAGGGTTCAGTAGAGGGAAAGAGGACAAGAGGCAGACTGATAGCAGAGAAAAGTGAGTGTCTCAGTCCCAAGTAAGAGTTCATAAGCAAGATAACAATATCAATCCACTGAATCCCACTATACCTTTAAAGCAGACATCTTCCGTGGGCAGTACATGAGTATTCTCCAGAACCAAAGCCAGAGCTTCCTCCACTGTGATGATTGGGTAAGGAGATTTCCTCGGTCGCATAGCTACCTGTCCAGCATTCACATGACCTAAAGAGAAGGCAGAAACATCTTTGGTAATCCACTTACACAATTCTGAGTGACACTGAAAACCCTGGTTTGATTCCCGCAGAAAAGACTATTCTTGCAGCTTTCATACAGTGGTTAGAAAATCATACAGCCCCTTACCACATAGTTAACAGTGGCAACGTATGGATGTGAGAAATGGCCGCTTACTCAATCACCAAAGAAAAAAATTTTAGAGCTTTTGAACTGAAATGCTAAAGAAATCTTTTTCTCCAAGAAGAAGAAGAACACAGTGACCCTACAGGATCCAAGCATCAAGGAGAACTGGCTCAGAAACAACATTCACTCCTGAATGCTGAGGTATTTTTGCCACATCAAACATCATGGTAGTCTGGATAGACTAGCATGATGAATGGTAGTTTCCGGAAAATGACACAGAGGCAGACCTCAGGGAAAATAGATACAAGACATTGAAGATGCATTGGCTATGAAAGCACACAGGGCTGGAGAATTGGCTACAGAAAGAGAGACTTTCTGGTGTGCTTTGACGAGAGCAAATTCACGTTCAGTATTCCATGGTGCCCGTCGACTTGGGCAAAATTCTGAATCCCAAATCTTGAATTTCTTGTACATATGGCTGCAGTGCCTGTCATGCTAAAGTACTTATTAATACTAAAATCAAGATAAATATTGGAATCAAAAAAAGGATTGCATTCTAAAGCTGAGAGTTTTTTTTTTGGTCTGTAAATGATATGATCTCCTTACATTTGTTCTGCAGAGTCCTAGTTGTTCATGGACCGGCTAGTTCATTGTTTTCTGTATCAACATCCTTTCACGTCAGTCCGACTCATTCAGGTTTCATCCTCCAATGCAGCAGACATCTCAGCATCTCGTCTGCTTGCTGTACCCAACAGGAGTTTGATTGTTAAATCTCCTTTCTTTGCCCTGCAACCATTTTTACATGATTGTACTTGTTTAATACCTTTTTCCAAAAGCTGGTTTATATCTCTGACTCGTTTGTCTCAATGTTTCTGGAATGTAGCACATTCAGTGTGTCTACCCTGTCCATACTTCTTCCTTCACTAACTACTTCAGAGACGGCCATTAATTTCCTTTCGAGCCTGGCATATTCTGTTCTGTACAGCTGTATCTCATCAGATGCATACAACAGTAACAAATACATAAATGAAGCAAATAAGATAGCTTCCTGGGGCAGGACTTCTGGATGTTGCCAACCCATTGTTCTTGGATTTTGTCAGTTTGGATGTTCTTAAGCATGCTCACTGGGTCTGCCACTCCCTGTATGGGTTGGGGGGGGGGTGGGGGGGGGTACCTGTGGGGGGGGGGGGGGGGGGGGACAAAGAACAGACCCATTGCCCCCAACAAGCATGTCACAAAAGTCAACCAATTAGGGATGTTTCCCTCTGCACGAGAGGTGAGTGACTAAAGTGACTAAAAGTCTGCATACAAATTGGTCAGTTCCGTCAAATGGATGTGCTCAAGTTATGGAACAAGACTAAAGTCCAGAAGTAAACAAACAACCAGAATGTTTTGCTGGAGTTTACTGCCAGTGAACGTGACAGAGAAGAAGAAAGAGAAGAAAAAGAAAAAGTTTGTCACTTTCAATGTTTGAGCTGCTTTTTATTTTGCCAGCCATGTAAGTGTTCCTGTAACAGCTTCTATCTCCACTGTAAGTGGAAAACAATTCCTTAAAGTATCAATTCTAGTATAAAATTAATGCCCGAACAATCTGGTAGAAAAAGAGTTAAAGTGACAACTCACTGTGAACATGTCCATGGTGATGCCGCTGATGACAGCTGTGGCCTCTGTCACCGTCAGATGGAGGATGAGGGTGTGGGGTCAAGTTAGAGCCATCAGCAGATGGTTGATGGTGACCACTGTCCACACTCTTGCTGTGACCACAGTGACCAGTCAGCTTGTGGCCATGATCTCCAGAATGCTGCAATGGAAAATGGAAAGTTAATACACTATCATCATCATCTCAATAGTCCCATAACATAGCGTGTCGATGGGTCATCATTTGCTGTTGACTGTCTAATCTTAATCTGATCTAAAAGGTAAAGGTAAAAGGTAAAGTCAGGAGATGTGAAACAGCGTCATTGCACAGGTTATAAACCATAAGTGCTCTGCCACCAGTACGGACTGCTGATAAGAAATTGCCACCCTGTGTCGCTGTCCGCACATAACTCTGTAGCTACAGCGATGTTCCTCCATTTGCCACAGAGTGTTAACTCTGGTACCCATTTCCTAGAGGCTGGGTGAACCCCGGAAACTGCCCGGTTTCGAACACCGACCATGGGCTGCAGCAAGTCGCAGCTGAATTTGAAAGCGAGCCTCTTATCGACTGCACTAACGCGGCCCTCTGATCTGATCTATCTACATCTGATGGTCAGATGTCCCCATGCCTTAAATGAGTACCAGGTCAACTCCTGGGAAGTAAAGGTGGCCACCATAATGTTAACCACATCACCCAGTGAGTACTAATTGGTCTATAAAATAGACGTCTAGCAAAAAGCCTGAGGAAAATGAAACTTAAATGAACAGAAACATATAACTTTCCCACCATGAGGGGAAAAAAGAATAGATCCATTGCTCAATAATGAGCATGTTGTAAAACTCGATTAATTAGGGATGTTTCATTCAAAGTTGAACGGTATTTGCCTGAGAAGCAAGGAACTAACCGTCTGCATGGATGTGCATGCAAAACTCAAGTTCTTTGAAAAAAAAACATTTTTTAAAAAGTTCAGAAATGGATGAAAAATCAGAACTTTCTGCTGCAGTTTACAGCTGATGAATATGAACGAACGAACGAACGAACGAACAAACTTTATTTTCAAAGGGTTAAGAATTGGGCACACAGGCCTTCTTATGAAGAAGAAGGTCAGATGCACTGGACAGAGATGTAAATTGAACTTGTCCAGTCAGCCCAATTTTAATCCAGGTTTTACTTTACTTTTTCTCTTCACCTTTACCAAGCCTCAGTTAGGAGACACCAGTAGATCTTATAACATGTCCATACCATACATTTGTCTTTTAACTGTTTATCTTCCGCAAAACACTACTTAAATATCAGGCTTAAATAAAGTCCGGAATCGATTTATTTTTGTGCCACACTAACTGCTTGTAACTCATTATAAAAGTGAACAAAAAGGACACAAACAAAAGATTGCAAAATTTATTACCTAGCATATTTTGCTGCAACTCATCAGATGCATACAACAGTAACAAATACATAAATGAAGCAAATAAGTGAATCCTTTATAAACGAAGTAGAAATTCAACAACAGTCAAACGCAACTGCCTGTTTTACTACAGCAGCCGCAGTGTCAGAATCATGTCTCTTTGTTTACAGAGTTCAGGATGCAGGTAACGAATCAGCCATTAAATCTAGCCCCTCAAGTGACAGAGTCTGCAACTTTCTTGAAAACTGCTTTATTTTCACCTTGGGGACACAAACACCTATGAAACTGAACTGTCAACACAGTTTCATCTAAAATCCTCGAGTTACGACCTCTGGAATTCTCAGGCTATTTATTCTTGGTCCGCATGTGTCTCTTGATTCCACTGGCAAGACATCAATATGGCTGCTTGGGGATACGTCAGTTTAGTGATTTTATGTATTCGCGTCATTTTGTTCGATTTATGAATGTGCTGATGAAAACCTCTGTAGCCGCAACGTTCTATTTTTCATTCTGTTTTATACCTTTTCATGTTTTATATCTTTTCATGTTTTATATTTTTTCATGTTTTAGATCTTTTCATGTTTTATATCTTTTCATGTTTTATATCTTTTCATGCATGATATAAAAATATGAGTCTAGCACCACTGGCCTGAACACCAAACAAATAAAAATTATTTAAAAAGTGTATGCTCAACCAGGGGAACAACGGACAGAAGAAAAAGTGTTTGCTTTACACAAAAATAGCACAGACTGTAACATCAGGTAGAAGTACCAACTGTGACTGACAGACCACATTAGCATTTCTATTTCCCTGGATGTGTACCTTGAAGTAGTAGAAGGGGCTTGTGTATTCAAATGACCCCAAGAGTTATGCCCACATTTAGAGTAACTACTGGTAGAGTCTCTCTTGCTGGACAGGTCTCATCATCGTCAACAGGTCCTTTACAGAATGTCACTCTCCTCATGGCACGTCTGAAGGTTTCTCTTGCTCTAGCCAATCTCCAGCCTTATATGTGCCCTCAGAACCAACGCATCTTCTTGTTCTGTATCCACATTTATGGAAGTCTGCCTCTGCCGAGTTTTCTAGAAATGTACCCTCCATGATTGTTCTCTCCAGGCCACAATGATGTTTAACATGGCCAATATAACTCAGCTTTTGGAGCAAGATGCGGTTTTTGAGCCAAGTCTTGATGTTCAGAATACACAGAAAGTCTGTGTGTTTCTTCTTCTTGGTCCATGGTATTTAAGAATGTTTCTGGACCAAGATTCTTTCTTGGCTTCACTGTTGAGTTTCTAGGGATATATAATGTGGTAATCTTCAGCAGTCTTGGAGATTGTCAGGGTGAGTGAGTTTCCTGCTCTGTGAGGCTAGCAGCAGATAACACCACAGACAACAGGTCTCTAAAACAGCAATAAGACACAGAGAGACAAACCTGCTGTCTTGCAGGTAGACTGGAAAAATCAAACCTTTACAGTGCTTGTCAAAATCAGTTGTACGAGCTCTCTATGTGGGTTCTGCCCCCCACCCCTCCCCCAAGGGGGTGACTGATTGAGAGTATTTACTTCAAAGTCAAAGTGCATCTGTCTGAGGTGTTTCCTTCAAAGCTAGAGTGCAGCATCTGCCTGAGGCGAGGAACCAACAATCTGCATATAAATAAACCAGGTCTGTAAAAAGGATATGCATGTAAACTCAAGTTCTGGAACAAGACCAAGGTCCAGAAGTGGATGAAGAATCGAACGTTCTAGAGAAGTTTACTGTTGGTGAAAGCTTAAAAAAAAAAAAAAAGTTTTATAAGATACTATCTTGGCAAAACAGTATAACAGAACTTTCTTCATGAGGAATTTTAAGCAAGGTACAACCATTAGCAAACAAAACATCATGTGTCAGATAAACACAAATAGGTGAATCTTTGACATTTAAATTTACAGTGCAGCAGAACAAAATTTAAAAAAAAAATAAAACAATCATAAACACACTGAAAATAAATGCAACAAAATAATGCACTTAATTTTCAATAAAACAATTTCTTTTCCAGTTCATAACTTTTGTCTTTTTTTAGACAGTGCCAAATAGGCAGATAAATAAGTCTAAACATGTGTTTCCACCACTGCAGCTTTCAAAGTACAGTAAAACAAGAAGTAGCATTACAACAACAAGCAAATGTTTATATAAATATATAAGTCAGGCAGCAGTGCGAGAGGGACACACCAATCAGTCGATCAAACAAAGCAAGCAGATCTGACAGCAGGTCGGCAACTATGAGTCAAGATGCTTATAAAGACAACAGTAAACCAGCAATCCTCATATGCGCTTACACACAGAATTATCACTGGCTGACAAACACTGGCACAGTGTTACAAATCTACAGAAACAGCAGTGAACTGATGATTAATGAACCTAACTGAACCAACAGAGTCAGAAGTCATCAGTACATACTTAGATACAGAACTAGCTGTGAACCAATAATCATTATATTTACTTACAACCACAACTAGAAATGAACAAATGACCATCCGAGCTGCGTACAAACATAACTAGCCGTGCTCCAATAACCAGCATATTTACTTATAAACAGAACAGGCTGTGAAACGACAACCATCTTTTTCAGTTTTTCACAGAAATAGCAGTTAAAAGAAACAGTCATTTTATTCAGTTTTTTTTTACAGAACTAGCAGTGAAAGAACATCTATCTTATCTGTTTACACACAGAACTAGCAGTGAGAGAACAGCCATCTTATTTACTTATCCACAGAACTAGCAATGAATTACCAACCACCTTATCTGTTTACACACAGAACTAGCAGTGAGAGAACAGCCATCTTATTTACTTATCCACAGAACTAGCAATGAATTACCAACCACCTTATTTGTTTATACACAGGAAGAGCAGTGAATTAGTAACCGTATTTGTTTGGACACAGAACAGTGGGTAAAAGGTGAATAATCACTGGTGCCGATAGACACAATTGTAAACACAGCTTCCCTGTGTGAGTCCTAGAGCCCCACTGGGGGATGGGAGTGGAGAGACTAGACTCAATGTCCCTTAACACACACGTCGTAAAATGCAACTAAGGGATTTGTGGAAATCAGATGTGTTAGGCTGAAAGGCAGTTATCACAGCCTAGCTGTAAACCGTAACTACTCTTTTAAGGGTGAACATAGAAGAACCAGCAGCTGACCAGAGCACTTTATGCCTATTCAACAACAGATCCAGCAGTGATCAGCAATGACTCATCACAACGGGCTGACAGACTGACTCAAGCCAAGTTGTGCTGCCAGAGCTAGAGTTGCTTCACAATAGGAAGGCAGAGTTGGCAGCATCTCCTGCAATTGTGCCGGGAGGTTCCCAGAGGAGGCACTGCCATCTTCTGTTATACCTTCAGCTGCTGCTGTATGTGAGAAGTACTGGGGTGATACGGAAAGTGGGGAAATCTCAGAAGTGCTTAAGGAAGGGCAAGAGGGAGGTGCACTGGCAGTGACAGCAGTTGCTGTGTACATGTGTGCATTCGAGTTGGGATTCTCCGAAAGAGGGAGAAAACCACTAATCCCTATGAGAGAATCCAGCATTACAGCATCAGAAGCTGGCACTAAGAACTGAGTTTCTTGTGAAGAGAAATGCTGTAAATTTGGAGATTGACTCCTGTTGCTAGTTCCTGGCTGTATATGTGTTTGTTCACTTGTGATGTAATGTTGACTGGCAGAATGGCTTTGATCTACTTGGCATTTTTCTGAAGAGCTCAAATTGTCCAGGCTGCTAAAATCTGACAAACTTGTGTCCATACACACAGAAGAATCATCACTTTCTTCTTCAAAGTTGTAGTGAAATTCAACGCTTGCTTGCTGAAGTATTTCTCCTAAAGTGTTTTCACTCAGAAATGGCTGCTCAAAATTCAGTGCAGGAAAAATCTCAGGACTGTTCAAGGCCTCCTTACACTGGACAGTGGAACCTGTGCTGCTTACAAGATCTTCTTGCAGGCATGAACTTGTTTTTAAAGATTGGGTTTTCAACAGCTCAAGCTGTTCACCCTCAACAGAAGCCAATCTGTCCAGATCAACTGTTGAATTTGACAAGGAAGACAAATTCACAGAAGACACTTCCAAATTGTTCCCATCCGGACTCACAAAAACGGCAGAGATGTCCCCAGCACAATCTGACTCTGATGCCAAAGCATCCTCCAAGAAAATTGAACTGCCAGATGGCAATGTCGCCTTTTGGTTATTTAAACTTGAAGTGCCTGTTGAACTAATTGCTTGATTTGGAGGCTTGTCTTGTGGTAAACTGCATGTTAAAAAATGCAACAGCTCCGATGATAAGAGCTGGCCCTGTGTTGATTTAGTGTTAATTTTATTACTGAAGGATGATACTTGGCTTAAGACACTTTTACTGAAATCATCAATACTAACAGTTACTGTGTCTTTTTTATAAATACTTCTACACTTTAAATCGGTATTGCTATCAAATACATAGTTAATATTTGTTTCATTCATTAATGGTTGGATGCCGCTGCTGTTTTTAGTATATTCACAACTGCTAGCTACCGTCTGTCTTTCATTTACAGCTGACAAAGAAGCACAAACACTCTTTGTACTCCCTGACAGTAATTTATAAGTAGTCATTCTCTCTTCCCTGCGCCGCTTCAGACTTGACAACATCTTGGAAATCCTTTTCTTGGTTGGGATGTTTGTAGAAGTTTCAACAGATGTTGCTTTTAAGCTGCTGTTAGACATGGGTGACACACTGCAGGCGTTAGTTAACATCCCAGGTTCTTCAGAATTATCAGTGATGCTCCAGACATCAGGGGCAAATGTTGTCATCGCTGAGGCGGCTCTCCAATTTGACATTTGTGCATTTTCTACAGCAGCTTTCTTTGGGTGAAATATCTGCTCATGTTTGGTGACGTCAGACATGCTGGAGGAATTCTTGGCACCTTGGTGGTTCGCTTTGCAACCTGAGACAGGTGGGGTCCATGTTATGCCGGACTCACAAGGTACATGTGTCCCAGTTATGTTGACTCGCCAGGTAGATATATCGCTAAGCAACAGTTTCATGTTGACCATTAGGCTACAGTTGTGACGATCCTGCTTATGTTGCATTCCCTGACAACCTGTAGATTAAAAATACAGACAAATTAATTGCAAAGATCAATGTGGTCAAAAACCACATCGTACAAACAAATCCTGACTAATGAGATACAAAGATCAAACAGTTTTTTAAGTCCTAATAAATGTGATTAAACAAAAAACAAACAAAAAAACAATACTAACAAGTCTCAACTTCTTCTTCTTCTTTCCTCTACTCCTGGAATGCCTCGCGGTGTCAGGGCACAAAGAGATCTCTGGAATGGGCCCCTCTGTTCGCTTCATATAAAGTACTTTTCAGTGTCTCTGATATTTCTGCGGTCAATCTTGCGAGGTCGACCTCTGGCTCTGTTACCACTGTATCTGTATACACTGCTCTCAGTGGTAAAACTGAGTTCAATTTTCAACAAAAGTTGTATAAACACACTTTTTACAGCAAGACCTGATCCTGGGGTGAAAGGTAATGAACAAGCTGACCAGCTGGCAGTAATGCACCAATGCTAATGGGAAGAAGAATGGACAGAGCTGAAAACATCAATGCAGTACCAACTAGAATGGTGGTAATTATGAATCTCCGATGTTGACAAGATTGTGTGACCTGGGAGTGAAGCTTGGTAAAGCACATCTATGCCATCTTCAAGGTGACATTACAGCCAACTTCTCCTGTGAACAGTCAGTGGAGGTACTCTGAAGTAGCTGCTGCATCAGAAGACTAAGCATGCCAGGGGATGCACAATGTGCACTGATTTTTACTGTGATAACAAAACATACAAACTGGCAGCCAACCTTGTGTAGCACCTGGATGCTTGCCTGTGGATCGAAGGTCTTGGGATGAAATTCTAACGACGCCTGACTTTTTTTTCAAAAATGACCCTGGCTCCCAGATCGACCCTGCCAGGTAAAGTCTTGGAAAGTAAAGGTGGCCAGCATAATGTTAACCACATCCCCCAATGAGTTCTGATTGGTCTATAAAATAGAAGTCTAGCAATATGCCTGAAGAATATGAAAATCAAATGAACAGAAACATATAAGTACTTAGGTACAAACTTCAACTGCTCCAACATGCTGAGAGAAGAAATACAATTTAGAATACAATCTGGGAACACTAAGCCTTTCAACATCTGCTAAAGTCAAAGTCTCTATCTTGCAACATCAAGATCAAAATATATTAACACGTTGATAAGACAAGTTGTTTTATATGGCTCTGAAACTTGGAGCACACACAAAAATAGATAAAGGCTTATTACAAGTTGTAGAAAACAGAGTCTTACAACAAATCTTTTGACCCATCAAAGATGCAAACAGCGGAAAATGGAGAGGGAGAAGCAACAAAGAAATTCAGAATCTGTTTAAATTACCACTGATCACTGGCATCATGAGAGCTAATAGCTTCAAATGGTTGGGGCATACTTAGGGAATGTCTGATGATGGATTGTCTGATGACAGAGAGATAAAAACTGTATACACAAGGAGCTGAATGGTCGTAGACCACAAGACAGACTATGACGACAGTGGAGCGATAAAACTACTTGATGTCACCAACTGGATAAAGAGGGCCAACCAGAGAGATGAATGGAGCCAGGGGATATCTGCAGCAATTAACCACAAGGGCTCGGAATGCTGAAGAAGAAGAAAAATATGCCTGAAGGCATAGAAAATGTCTTTAACTTACTTTACATATGAACTAAAGTTGAAACATGAGACACGTTAAAACTGAAAATTTAGATCAATTCTAAATTCCTAAACTCTGAGGCAAATATTTTACTTAGAAATGACTACATGAAATCAAATGTTCTCAAAATATTAGAAAAAACTAAGAGAAGTTCTCACCATGAGCACATGCTCCATACCCCCCACACTTGCGTCTGCAGTTGCCATGGCCAGGACACCACACATACCAGTTGACGATGTATTGATCTCGTTTTCTGGACGAAAGTACTTCTTCCTGTTCTTTCTTGCCAGCCTCTGTCAATTCAAAGTAGTCGTCAAAACAATTCCTCTCTAAAATTTCACTCCCTCTGCGCCAGGTTGTCATTCTGTCACTAACATCACACTGGCGGCACAATTGGGCCAACTGCTTCTTGATTTCTCTCTTGCCCTTGTGGAGATATATGCCCTGGATCATAGGGTGCTCTCTGACGAATTCTTTAAATGATTTCCCCACAGGAACATAAAACAACTCTCCCTGCTGCCGGATGTTGTGTATCTTGGCACTTTTAATGGTAACCATGCCTTTCACATGTGTGGCACTCCACTTGGCTACCAAAGACGATGTAGATGCTGGACACTGTAACGTCTGACCACTTTCACAGCTGTGTACAGCTGACATATGCTGAAGGTCTGTGAAGTTCCTTAAGTCATTTTCTGAATTCCTTTTCGTAGGAAGTACAGAGTTTTCCAAATCATTGCAAAGCAGGTGAGATTTTCCTGCCGAAATATGGGAATTCTCCTGGTGCTGGTCTGTTGGAGGTGCTACATCATCAACACTCTGCAGTTTATCACCAGACAGTGTACATAAATTAACATTACTTTCATTAGAGATCTCATGTCTTCTAGCAGTTAAAGTCTGGTCTGCTTTCAGTTCCATTCCCTGAGCAGTTGCTACCACCTGCAACTGACCGCTGTCTCCAAGCTGCTCTGAATCAGGGAGATATAAACTCTGGTGACTATCATTTACAATGTCTTCATTCTCAATGTCAATTTCCAAACTGGCATCTATATCTTTGTCTGCTTTGGCATCGGACAGCGATATGTGACAAACTCTGCTTTTTGAATCCATTTTAACTTCTTTTCCGTAGGCCTTTCTTATTTTATTTTGTTTCTTAAGAATATTCAATATTCTAGTTCGGTTTTCCCTTACTATGCTCCTCAAACTGCTTTTCTTCATACGTGTGACTGCCGGTGTCAAGTTTGGTATTGCCGAGGATTTAGCCTGCAGGTGTTTTGAACAAGGTAATAAAATCTGGACTAAAGGATTTCCTGAACAATCAACTACTGGCTTCCTCTCCCTTCTGTAAATAAGATGAGAATTGTCACTGAGGTTGTCAAGGAGAATCTCAACTTTAGGGGCACTTTCTGCATGCACTGGAGGATTATTCTGAGTGGTGCATTGTTTATCACTGCTATTTTGGGAAGTATTAGCATATTTAATGGCTAAATTGTGTTGCAATGAATCAACGGATGATGGTACAATGGATGATGGGAGAAGGCAATCTTTATTAATGCAAGCCCAAGGATTATTTTGAGAGTTGTATTGTTTCTCACTGCTGTCAAGGTAAGCATTAACATTTTTAATGGCCAAGCTTGACTGTAGTGAAAACAAATCATTAGATGATATCATATCAGACATTGCTGCAAGACAGTCTTTATGAATGCAAGTTGCAGGATGATAGATTGCATTGTTCACAGTGTCATGGTAAGTTAATGCTGTTCTGTATGAGGGTGTGGTTACAGGTGATATTCTTGGAGATGTGAAACATGTGGTGCTATCTGCACCACATGGCATCAGGATGAAAGAACTAGATTTCCCAAACTTTTCCTCTGTTGGCAAGTTATTCTTTAAGCCCCTACATTTATCTTCAGGTGCTTCTCCCATTTTATTACTATCTAAAGGGAGCTTTAGCTGTGTGTCAGTACCCGACCTTAATATGGAAGCAGTAAAAGGATGCACACAAGAGGGCATCTGGAGCAGACTTTCATTTTCCCCCCTACACCAGGCAACAGATGCAGGAAGTAAAGATGATGATGTGTTTTGATAATACAATGTGGAGTCTGTAAGTTTTGGCTGAGCTGTAAAACTGCTTGTTACTGATGGTAAGTTCTGGATGTCTGCACGAAGATTTTGTTCTGTGCTAACATTTGATGGCAACTGTAATGCTGCCCCTGCAGGCACTGCGAGTGATCCTTTGTTGTGAAGAAACAGTCCAGGAATCTGTGCCAGTGATATATTAGGAACAGTGCTTGCCTGATATGCAGGAAAGGTTGCCACTGATGAATTACGAATAGTGCTTTCTTGATACGTGGGAATGGATGTCACAGATATGTTAGGAATAATGTTTCCCTGATAAGTTGGAAAGGATGCTGTTGATATATTAGGAACGGCACTTCCTTGATTTGTGGAAATGGGCGTTGATATATTAGGAATAGTGCTTCCTTGATATGTGGAGGCAGATGCTGCGGATATATTAGGAATAGTATTCTCTTGATATGTGGGAGTTGGTGCCATTAATATATTAGGAATAGTGCTTCCTTGATATGCGGCACAGGATGCCACCTTTATGTTAGCAATAGTGCTTGCTGGATAAGTTGAAGCTGATACCGTTGACATAATAGGAATAGTGCTTCTCTGCATTGGTAACACTGATGTAATAACTGCAGGGCATGAAACGGATGTTTGAGGTACCAAGTTGATCAAATCCATTCTTGCAGCTTCTGATAACGACAAAAGAGTCTTCCAAAAATGAAGTGTATTTGAAGTAGCTACAGTTGTGGCTGGACTGCCCAAAACTTTTGAAGTGAAGGTTTTAGCGGGTTTCTTGGGGGATGTCACTGTGGATGTCTTTGAAACATCCAGTTCCAATGTAGGCTGTGATAATTTTTGATCCAGCATAGGGTAAAGTGTTGATATCGGAGAGTAAGATTGTTGATTCAGCATTGGGCGAGGTGTTGATGTTGGAGAGTAAGCAGAAAATACAGGTGATGCTTGAGATACTTGTGGATAGTCATTTGCAGGAACTGTTTCAATCCACTGGGGTTGAGTCAGTGGAAAGTGCAGCTGTGAAAAGTAATTTATAACATCTTGAAAATGCTGTAGTTATTCTGAAATTTCATAACATATTAACTACTGGGCTGAAAAACACACAATTACCCCTGGCAACCACAAGAAATGTCTGAGGTGTTATTTAATATTTCCCATTAATTCAAACCGCTGCATAATGGTTCCTCTTTTTATTATTATTTTTTTTTTTTTTTAACATTTAGTCACAGCAAGATAAAGAAATCTGGCTACAGGATAATTAGCCTTTTTAAAACATGGCTGTTCCCTTACTATGCTCCTCAAACTGCTTTTCTTCATACGCGTGACTGCTGGTGTAAAGTTTGGTATTGCTTTGATACTGCTGTAGTTTCCTCCCTTAGGAAGCTATTGTCGGTGTCTGTGGCTGTGTTGCAAACACGTTCTAATTTTAAGATATCCAGTTCAATTCCCACTGCAGGTGATTTGGCAACAGATCATTTTGCGTTGATTTCAGACATGTTAGAGTCGACCATTTAGAAAGCAATGGCAAATTCATGAACGTAAAATTGCCTAATAAAACCAAACAGACTAAAATTGATGAGGTTTGTTTGCAATGCCCTCTAAAGAATATGCAACTAACTTATTTTAGGAAGCTGTTGTAAAGCCTTTTGATACTGAAAGTATTAAAGTTAATGTTTTTCACGTGTTTATAATTTCAGCTGCGGTTCTTTTAATTTTAAATATAATTTTATGAATGAAGTAAAGATACATGTATGTGATGATTTAACAGTTAATTTACTCAAATTTGTTTTTGGGTGTTTATAAAAATTACAGCTGTTGAGAGATGATGATGCAGAACAAGTATTTTTAAAATGTATTAAACTGTCAACTTACAGCAAACTAATGAATGAATCAATTAGTCAATATTTGTCATCACTGTCCTCAGTGCATTCCCCTTCTTCAGAACCCAACAAAGAGTGATGATGCCAATTCCAACTTGATTAAAAGTATGCCTGTCTTTTCCCATGTGTACTGAAATTTGTCCAGTCCCTCTGCTCAATTTCTGTTGAATTAGTAACTCGAGGTATAGATACTCTGTCTGTACTGTAACACTGTCCACTTGATCCTAAAGAGTTTCACCATGTCCACTTTATCATAAAGTAGCTCACCACCCACAGGAACGGCAGCTGCCAATCAACCTGCTCATTACCCAACACAGGATTTCCTGGACTATTCTTCTTTCTTCTTTTGTCGTCTCACTGTTACCAGGTTGAAGCCCAGTGTCGTGGTTTTCTGTATTTGTCTTGTGCTTCTCGGGTGGCTTGAGTGATGGATTTTTGTTCAACTTTCTGCAGGTTTCATCTACACCATTTAACCATCTCTTTCTTGGTCTTCCACTCGCCTTCCTCCCAGATGTTCTACTGTAAAAAGTCTCATATGCAGTCTGGTCTGGCTGCATTCTCATTAGATGGCCAAACCATTTCATTCTTTAACTGTCAATGTAATCCAGGCATGGTCTTATTCCAACTTTCTCTCTAATGCTGTTGCTCTTAACCATGTCTCTTCTTGTCTTGTTAGTGACCTTGCAGAGACAGCGCATTTCATATGTTGCTATTTTCTGTTCTAGTGCCCTTTTTACTGTCCATGTTTGGCACTGATATCACAAAGTAGGAATAAAGATGCTATTAATCATTTGCTGTTTTGCTGGAAGGGAGAATTTTGAGTGTATATGACTATTTTTCCAATTATTATCAGGTCTCTTAAGGTAAGGATATAACTGATGATATTCCACATTTAAGATGCTACATGTCATATTTTCAATACAGGTTGAAATAATAAGAGAACATACACAAACTATTGTTTTTGTATTTTTGGCCACTGCTACGTTATTTTAACAACTGCAAATTTCTAACAGCAACTATTATCATTATTGCACAATATAAAACAATCACTGTTTACATTCATTGCCCCGCTTGTTCTGACCATCTCCATCAATGTCTCATTGATTTAACATCTTAAAGTAAAATGTCTAGCTGTTCATTGGTTATGTTAGAAATGTGAATGGTTTTAGTAAACTGTTTGCTGGTTGCCATAACAAACAATAGTACACCAGTTGATAAAATATTTCAAAAGTGACAAACATAAAACAACATAATCACAATCACTTTTAAGGTAAGAAAAGTTACTTTCCTGTGGTATTTTAAAAGGTTGGATTGGATTTCAGCTAATTATGGTTTTCTTCTTTTTCATTTTTTAAATATACAAAGTATGTCACTTTTAGCTACAGCGGATAAAGAATTGTGTTGATTAGAGCTAATCTCAGTAGATAATAATGTGTTTAAATATTGCATGCATAAACTTAATAACACAAATTTACAATCCATATTTAATGATTATAAACAATGTTGTAAATATATGAAAAAGATACTGTTTTACTACATTAATTACTACATTATAAATACTTACTTGCAGCACATTTTTTTAAATACAAGCAGTTAAAAGGCAACACATCATTATAAGGTGTCTTATTCTTTCCAAATCAATGTATCTAAATTTGAGGTCTGAATCTGAGGCTGCTTGTCCTACATAATAACAGAACTGATCTCCTGAGTCCACTGTGGCGTGTGTTTTTTTTGGCAATGCCCTTCCCAGGTTTTTTTTAGGGACAACACCTTCCATTATCAGCTTATCCAAATACTGTACAAAACCACCAAACTACAGCTTCCATATCATAACTGTATGTAGGGGACTACTTTTCTGTGACGCTTAGTGTACTTCATCTTCTTTGCCTGCTCTTTATCCCACAATGCAACACAGACCATCAACCAGCTCACACCAAGTCACCCTACTCTTTGTCTCCACATGCAGCTCATCTTATGTCCTACTCAATTTTATTCGTGTTAATCTATAATTTTCTTCTCCTTGAGATTTTGTTTGTTTGTTAATCTTATGGCTTGTTTTGTTTCCAGTACAATGACATTCTAATGTTATTATTATCAGGTTTTCTTGGTGTAACAATTTTTTTTTCTTACCACTTGCTAACTGGAAATTGTTTTGTTCTCACAGCAAAGCTACAAATTTGTGATTCTGTAACACTGTTTAATCCCTCTGTTAATGAATTTTCGTAATCACAATAGTTTTTTCTTCAAGGTATTTTGAAAGGGAAAAAAAAGCAGTTAGTAAACAATTTCTCACAAAATAACAAAGCTATACAGACTTTAAACAACTCCACAGTTTACTCACATGCGGTTATTTGTAGATTTTCACTCAGAACCATGCACAATGATGTTTATGCATGCCCCGAGAAAGTGCTCCTGGACTGTTTCCACAAAATCACCAGTTTAATGAGTCAACTTCACAAGCACAATCATGTGACTCCTTTCGGCTAGCAAGTATATTTATTTCTGTTGGGCTATTTATTTCATAGTTTCACATTCATGATTACGCTGTCTGGTTGTATGGAAAAACTTTTGGCAGAAGAAATCAAATCAAATTCTTCAGCATTCCGGTTCACAGCCGTGTGATGCATCAACGTACAGACAAGCTTAACATAAGACTTCAAATAGACAACCATTAAGAATTTATTTAGACAGATCAATATCAGATCAATATAAGGTGATCTTTCCACACAGATAGCTTCTTCCTCCATGTGCACCTTTCAAACAGTGGCTGCCATGCTGTGTAGTTGTATTTCTGTCCCAATGTGGGATGCTATGTTTTCCTCATTTTAAAGCCCCAGACTCGGCTGTAGTCAGGGTCGCTGATATAACCAAACAGTTAAACACAGTTTCTGGTACTTGTGTCCGGGTGATCCTCATCCAAATGGTGGCACTTTGTGTCACCAGTGTTGGTCGCTCGTTGTATGGTCCTGGTGGGGTTGAACTTTATTCACTGTATAGTGGTTTACAGCTAGACTGTGACACATAGACCTTTCATTCCAACAGATCTGATTTCATAAAACCTCTAATTAGTCATTTTCTAAAACATGCACGTTGCAGGGACAGTGGACCCAAGCTTTCTTCTTATCCATAAAGGGGCCCTGGACCCCACAGTGGAAACACAGATAACTAATAAACTATAAAGCAATTTGTTCCACATGATATCACTACAATGGTGACTTGTCCACATTCATGCATTGTCCTGTTGTGCCATTGTATGTCACATAGGGCTCACAGTTTATTCCTTCATTCCATTCTATCCTGTCAATCAGTTAAATTTCATGAATGGAATCCAGTGCAGCAGCTTTGGCCTCTCTCAGCAATGAGCATTTTAGGGTTTCTTGTGTGTGTCTTTGCCTCCTTCATCCCTTTATTTACCATTTTAGTGCCCGTACTTGTCCACAAAAACAAAGGTAATTTTTTCCCAGAAAAATCAATGTAATGTGACTTGCCTACATGGATAACTTTAAAGTGATTTATCCAGATGGATAACTGTAAGGTGACTTATCAAGATAACAGTAAGGTGATTAATACGGATATGTAAAGAGAGACAAAGCATACATGGCAAAGTATCTAGGGTATGATCACACTTGAATCACGAGATTAGAGTCCACATGATTAGGAGAGCTAAGGGGTTCCCATGGGAGAGCAGAGACCGATGACAACAGGAACACCATAACTAAACCATGTAACAGGTAGTTTCTTCGCTTGCACTGACTGTAAACTCTGGCAGAAAGTTCTGCTTGTCGTCTACTTTCAGACTCTAGTCCTATTCTAGAACCTGAGTGTTACGCGCACATCCTTTTCATATAACTAACAAATTTGTATGCAGACTGTTTGTTCCTTGCCTCTTAGGCGGATGCACTTTGACTTCAAAGGAAACACCCAATTAGTCAACTCTTCTTTTTCTTCTTCTTTCGTTCGCCAGAAATAAGTTGTCTATATCAGCAATTTTGTCTCTTGTATAAATTTCACTGTCATTGTTAGTTCATTTAGTGGTCCACAGAGTTTACGTTCCACTGTTGTTCTTTCTGGTCAAAAGGTTTGCCTTAATGTGTCAAATTCTCTGCAGTCCTGGAGTACATGCTCTGCTGTCTGGGGCACCTTTCCACAGGTGCACATGGCTGATACACCTATCTTGAATTTTGTGTACATGTGGTTATGTAATCGGTTGTGCCCTGTTCTGAGGCAGATGATAATGACTCGTTCTGATCTGTCCATAATAAAATAGTCGTCTTGTGCTTGGACTGGTGGTTTCCTGATCAATTTAATTATTCTTTTTGTTTGGTGGTATGTGACTGGTACATGAGGCTGCTCTTTTGTCGCACCTTCCCCTGCCAGTTGATCAGCTTTCTCATTTCCAGGCACTCCACAATGTGACGGTATCCACTGCATTACGACTCTTCGCTGAAGGCTAAGTTGTGTCAGAAGTGTTTGCAATTCTGGTAGTTTCCTAGACTGGAGTGCTTCAAGTACTGATTTAGCATCTGTCAGCATTTAGTTAACTCTTAAGACATGCTTTTTGGGTGGGAAGTGGGTCTATTCTTGTCTTTACCATAATGGGACCCCTAAACCCACATTGGGAAAGTAACAGGTATAACAAGTACACAGCACAGGTCCGCACAGGCTGCATCATAACCACCGCCTAACAAAAGTATAACATACCCCTTAAAGTTTGCTGTAACTAGTTCAATCAGTCCCGGTTTATTAATGGATGCCTACATTGTGAAGATGAACTGACGATCAATAAATGAACATTGTATGTCTGCTAATTTCTGCCAAGTCTTGGCAGTCTCAAAAGGTGGCACCGTTTCAAAATGCAGCGCCTAACCTTGACCTGAGGCAAGTTCATAACATAACCTGCATTCAGCTTTGTGCCCACCGCTGGGGTCGCCTACAGCCTATAATTTCTAACATCACTGTGTAAGCCAGCCTGCCTTCAGAGAAGCAACACAAAATAACTACTATAACAATCCCATTTAGGAAGAGAGAAAAGAATCGGCCCACTGAATAAAGCAGGGTGCATAAAATAACTAAACCACGGTTTGCTCAAATCAGATTTCTTGGAATGAAAGTCCCAGATATCACAGTCTAGCTGTAAACCATAACACAAAATGCCTACCACTTTCTTACGGGTAAACACAGAAGAAGTTATCTATGTGGACAAGTCTCCTGATCAACATTCAGTGAAATATAACAAGCCCAGTCACGTTGTGGTCAAATCAAGTATCTAGACTTCCCATATCTGCCCTTACTGTCGACATTCAGAATTAGAATACATCAGTTCAGCTGAAGAGTTCATGTACTTCAACAAACTAAAACACTAACACACGACCATGCGCTCCAGTTGACTAGAACAACTCATGCACATATCCTCCACAAAAGGTATTTATGTGAGTAACATGCAACTGACCAACAAAAATAATAAAGTTTTCCATAATCATCCCATGGAGAATTCCTTCCACAAAACCCCCATGATGTCCACAGTTACCAGAGAATTCCAAATACTTTCCACAAAATCCCTGTGATGTCCGCAGTTTCCAGAGAATTCCAAATACTTTCCACAAAACCCCCATGATGTCCGCAGTTTCAAGAGAATTCCAAATACCTTCCACGAAACCCCCGTGATGTCCGCAGTTTCCAGAGAATTCCAAATACCTTCCACGAAACCCCCGTGATGTCCGCAGTTTCCAGAGAATTCTAAGCAACCCCTTCTTCATAAACTTAATGTAGCCTGGATAGTTTGCACTAAGCCCTGCCAGTCAACTGATAACTTTGCATGTGCCCTCTCACCCACAATGGCTTCTGACATGACATACTTGTAAACTACCTTGAGTTAACACACAACAGGTGATTCATCCAGATTTACAAGAAAAACAAACAAGAGATTGAGAATAAACCAGGCAAACCATAATCCGATCTTTCTTGATGAAATCCAACCAAATGTGCAGTCATCATACTCCTAATTAGGCAGCAGTTAAATATTCCAGAACTAAAAGAATTTTTACACAATTTTTTTTTATTTAAAAAAAAACACACACACACACACACACACACACACACACACAAATACAAGAGGCAAGAAAAGATGTTGAGTTGTTGAAAAATTTATGCAACTCAAAGGAAATTAAAACAAGTGCCAAACTTAGATTATCCAACTCTAGTGTCCTCTTCTTCTACTGCTGCTGCTTTTTTAGGTTCACTGGTTGTAAACTCTGGTAGAAAGTCTCCTAGGATATATGCCATGTAACAAATCACAGTTATTCATTATCAAAGAAGTAACATATATTTTAAAAGGAGAAATCTAAACCGGTCTGAAGCAGTCAGATGTGTAGGTTGAAAGGTTGAAGGGTGCAAATATCTCAGCTCTGCTGTTAACAGGAAATTATGCTTAAAAAATAAATAAATTGGCAGTGATGAGACAGAAGAAGACGAAGATGTTTTCTATAAAACATCCCATTTACTGGTCAGGACAAATCAGCCATTAGAACATTACAAAGCATTATGTGAATTATTGTATCAACCATCACTCACATTCAGCAAGTTCTCAAACTTGGTATGCAGGCAGGCAAAAAAAAACTGCACACAGATAAATGTCATACCTGATGATGATGGCTGCCATGTGCTGATCTGATTCCTTCACTCTGAAGGGTGATATGCGTTTTCTCCACACTTTGCTTGTGTCCTCGCAACAAATCCACTGCATGAGGTATTCCCTTGGAAGCAATTTCAAAGCATTCCTAAGAGGGGGAAAAATTCATTTTTGAAAGAAAAAAAAAATTGAAGTTAAAAGCAACCCAAATTTGAATCCTCTGTAAGGCTAAGGTTTTTCAGTTGGGGGCAATAATACAATCCTTACATGCACAGCCTGTATTCATCTAAGCTAGCCATGTCGTCCTCAATCCTCAGGTTCAAAGACTTCCAGCCTACACAGCAAAAATAGTTAGTAAATACAGAAATTACAGGCAGTATAATGGCAAAGTAACAGTTGAAATGGTCTGACCATCTGATGAGAATACCCTGGTATAAACTGCCACAAACAGTCACTTTGCAGAAGTATAATAAATACACACAAACAATGTAAAAGTTCGAATGAGGGAATCAAGAACATTCCAGAGGGAAAGACCACTTAATAATAAACAACTTTCCCAGGAATTCCCTATAAATCTTAGTCCCCAAGATGGGTGAACTAAAACAAAAGAACCAATAGTAGTCTATAATGGATACTACCAATAGTCAACATAAACAAATAAAATTCTAAAAAAGAAGGCATAAAATCTAAGCAAAATAACAATCAAGATACCATTTAAAAAAAATAATATACTAACAGACAAAATTATTGTTTCCCCATGAACTTATTAATCACTTCAGATAAATGTTTTGAACTGATGATCTTTAATTAACTGTAGGACTGGTTTCAGTCCCAGTCAAATTTTCATTTCTTCATTTTTAATTTTATTACTTCTTGCGTTTCAAGCAGCTTCTATGATTTTGCACTCCTTCATTAGATGCATCCTTCTAAATGCCAATATTAAATCATCTACTACTAAGATATAGAAATATTTATTTATTTATCTATCTATTTTAACTTTTTTTCTGTTGTTGTGTGTGAGCAGACACATTTGTAGACACATCTTAACATTCCATCCAAGGCCAATTATAGATCAGTAGGAACCAAACTTCGGCCCTGCATGCCAGTGGGTGTATATTCTATGCCAGGGCTATTCACATGGTGGCCTGCGGGCCAGATCTGGCGCACTAAGACCTAACAAGTGGCCTGTAATAATAAGCTGTCTATAGACTCTGGTTTTTGGCCCGTGATGATCCCCATTTTCAAAATTTTAGCTCTTGAGTTAAATTAATTGAACAGCCCAGTTCTACACTAACTCATATTCTTCCTATTGCTAACTGAAACAATCAAGACAACATAAAATTCTTATGAAAGAATCAATGCAAGCTAAAAGACTTTTTTTTTACCGCAGATCCTTTCGTGCTTCCTGGCAAGTTGATAATCAGAGTTCTTCCCCTTGTTCCACAAGTCAGTCTGTTTTATTGTATAAAATCACAAGTTCATGCCAGATTTATCACAGGCAATATGAAATGTCAAATTTATTTTTTAAATTAAAGATATTTAGAGGAACATTCATAGTAACAGTTTAAACTAAAAATTAAGATAACTATCATATTTTACTAGGCTGAGTGACAACAGTGACATACCAATCAAGAAAATATGTGTGTCGGTTCTTGAGCCCTATTTGGTGAGGGGGGAGGGGGGGGGGATACACCCATTGCCTTCTAAACAAGCATGTCATGAAAGGCGACTCATCATGGTTTTGCTAAAATTTGACTGTTTGGTCGAAAGGTGCAGATATCACAGCCTAGTTGTAAACCGTCGGCTCTGTGGCTAAGTCGATGCGAACGCTTCGCTTCGTAATGCCGGGATGCCAGGTTCGATCCCAGCTGCAGGCAATGCGCCTTGCGTTGGTTTCGAAAGTGGTATCAAGATAGCCGACCGTCCAGAAAGCAATGGCAAACTACTGGATGTAAATTGCCTAGAGAAACCACACAACAGCCAGGGACTGTTAGGGTTGGTTCTGCAACGTCCTGTAAAGGATACGCAACTAACTTTTTAAGTTGTAAACCAGAACAAAACATGCACATCCTTTTAAGGACGAATGATGGAGATGGAGGAGGAGGAGGAAAGGGAGGAGAAAACGACAAAATTAAATTCTGCCACTAATGAAGACTGGCACTAACACTGTATCCAGTGCTAATAAGGGAAGCAAAGAATAGTGGTAACACAAAAACTGACCAAACGTGTCATAAGAGGTGAAAGCTTTATCCTGTTTAAAAACAGTTTTGGAATGTCACCATTCACAAACAAGTCTAAAAATAGCATGCACTAAGCTGGTTAGGGATCTGAACTATGCCTGCTTGGAGACAAAAAGGCAGCAGAAGTCGTAGTTAGTTGCGTATCCTTTACAGGACGTTGCAGAACCAACCCTAACAGCCCCTGGCTGTTGTGTGGTTTCTCTAAGCAAGTTACATCCAGTAGTTTGAGAAGTCGTAGAATGATGATTAAACTCAAAACTGCCAGGTTCATGGTTGGTTGGCAGTTGGTTCTTTGATGGATAGGTTAAATCCTTTTAAAGACAATCAGCTGTAACTCTTAAAGACCTAACATTAACCATCTAACAAGAAGGGCCAGGCCACCATCTTCAGACTTAGAACGCAACATACTCCACTCAATGGACATCTAAACAGAATACAGCCACAACACTCCCCAGAGTGCCAGCTATGTAACTACCCCTACGAAACTGTTGAACACCATCTCTTTGAGTGCCCAAAACTCAGTGAGACAAGAAGAACGCTACTCCCTCCGAGACCAGACAAGTGGAACACCTTGTAAGGGGGACAAGAACAGCTTGTCAAATTCCACTACATGGCATTGGGCCAAAGGGCGAAAGCTCATGCGCCGCTGGATCGATAACAACAACAAAGACCTTCTGATGTTCAGGTAGTCTGTATCTTCAGCTGAGGTAAGACTGGTATAGAGACTTTTCTGTCAACCTGGCACTAAAGTACAACCTGCATGAAGAGTGTGTTGCAGAACTCTCTCTCTTCTCCAACTGCATAAATAAATTCAGTGTGCAAGACTTGTATTAGAACTTCCTATCTACAGAAAGCCCTATTTGGGTGTTATCATATAGAAATGCATGTTTGGGGGTAACCAAGTCATCATTCAGCATAGCATATACAGACCAGCCGGGATTAGCTGGTTATGTTTTCAGGTTTCAGGCATTTCGTTGTCAACAGACCCAAACCTAATGCCTAAAGAGACTCACCAGTTATCTTCTTCTTCTGCCCTACTGTTCATGATGTAAAGCAACACACAGAGGAGTTAGATGTAGCTTCCTATCTTTTTTGCTAATTGTGTTGTTTGTGTTAATGTTTCATACTGCATTTCTGTAGTGTCTCTTACTCCCTCCACCCATCTCTTTCTTGGTCAGCCTCTTGCCTTGCAGCATGCTGTTTTCACAAAGTAAGTTCTAGCTGCTGGCTTACTTTGTTCCATTCTGACCAGAGGACCAAACCATCTGATATTTGTATATTCTGTTAAATCAATTATCAGTTTTGTGCCTACCACTGTATTTAGTTCATTGGTCTATTTTTGTTTTTCCCACCATTGTTTATAAGCAAGCAAAATCCCCAGTGTTTCCACAGCTCCACAAACTGCCTGCATGATGGGTAAAAGAACAAGACAACAAACCTGGTAAGCATAGCTAGAGGAGTAATCTCCAATGATCCTTTCAGCATGGCTACAGTCATTCCTAGAGCTTCTCTTTCTAGCACAGCTTTTGTTGCCTGAAGAACCAAACAACTTGAAACTTGAAACAGCTCAGTTATGGCCATTATAACATTAAAAGTATCACTTAAAAAATAAATAAAACAAACATTTAAACAACTTTTTATCCTATAAGCTTTTATTTATATCTAATCTTGCATACCCACCAATGCACTAAAAAGATATAAAATAATTTATCATATGGTATACTGGACGTAATATATTAACAATGACTTGTTTTATCAAATTTATATTGTAAGTATATCTTGTCATATAATTTAAATGATACATGAGTTCAGCTAATTATCTTTACCAACAGTCTACAATTTCATACCACTAATAAAAGCGTCAACATATGTTCAAACTTTTCGGTGAAGGAAACACGGAGATGTGTCCCTGCAGACTGATACCCAAATATTCTGAGCATGTGCTCCAACACTGTGAACAATATGCTGACAACAGAGACGCAATTTGGCCTGTTCCAACCACAATAAAGACAAAACTGTATGGTACATGAGAGGATATGGACTGCTTGTAAGCCTGATATAAGTTCTCTGACAGAAGGATAGAAGAAGAAGAAGAGAACGAAATAAAAGCCTCCGATAAAAGCTTTTTATAATAAAAGCTTTCAGTAAAAAAAAAAAAAACTCTCTGTACCACTTTATAGCGTACATTTGGTACATTTAATTGAAAATGTTTATAATGAACAACAAACAGCCATCAGAGCAGCCAGTCAAACATCGGATTGGTGTGAGGTGCAAAAGGGAGTGAGGCAGGGGTGTATTCTCTCACCATACCTATTCAACATATATGCAGAAAATATAATGAAAAAGGTCAAAAATAATCAAACTAGTGACATAATCCGCTCAAAATCGTGCAACCCTATTACGGAACTTCGCTACGCAGATGACACAGTCCTCCTTTTGAACAGCATAAAGGGAAGGAAAATTGTATATTGTCTGTCCAAAAGCACAGTGAAGATCAAAATCTGTTCTTGAATTTAAAGAAAACTAAAATAATGTCCACAGATAAAACTGGATGTCACCCAAAAATAACAATAAATGATGAAGAAACTGAAAATGTCACAAACTTTGAATATCTAGGCTCTATAATAAATAGAATGGAGACTGTTTGACAGAAATTAAATGGAGGATGGCCATAGCAATGCAAAGATTAAACAGCTTTAAAATTCTATGGTTAAGCACCAGTAAAGAGATCAAAATTAGAATTTTGAAAGCCTGCATCTTCCCTGTAGCAACATACGAATGTGAGTCGTGGACTATCTCCTAGTCCCTAAGAAAGAGAATAGGGGCTTTTGAGCTGAAATGCTATAGAAAGATTCTCAGAATATCTTGGACAAAGAAGAGGAGAAATACTGACATCCAGAAAGATCTGAACATCATGGAAGATTGGCCAATAAACAGCATCCTGTCTCGGAAGCTGAAATATTTTTGTCATATCAAGACGGCGGATTGGAAAAAATAATAGCAGAAGGCATTGTACCAGGAAGGAGGGGCAGAGGCCAACCAACACAAAGATGAGCACAGGATATAAGTGACTCCTTGAGTATGAAAGTACATGAGGTGGGAGAGCTGGCGACAGACCGAGTTTTTTCAAGCAGATGAGAGCGACATCTGCAAAAGACCTGCTACAGGATGATGACCAATTTATAGTGTGATGAAGGTAAGAGGGGCTTCAGCATGAAGAATATAAGATGCTTAGTTAGTGCATTCACACACAAAAACTGCAGGTTATGTTGTTTTTTTTGGTGTGTTTTTTTTTGCTTCAGGCAACAACAACAGGACTCCCCAGGTGAGTTCTGGGGCTCCATTTTGCAGAACAAAGAATAGACGCATTGCCCTCAACAAGCGTGCCATAAAGGTAAAATAATAAGGGAACCAACAACCTGCTTACAATAGCTAAATCTGTAAAACAGACATTTGTGCAAAACTCAAGTTCTGGAACATGACAAAAGTCCAGAAGTGGATGACACAGCCAGAACTTTCTGCCGCAGTTTACAGATGGTGACCGCTTTAAAAAACAAAAAAGAGAACCTATGTCTACTACATGTAAGCACAGTGTTCTAATCATTTAACCAGCAACTCACTCCTCTTCACTTTGAAAGAGCTATAAACGAGTTTCAATTATCTGGGAGCCCTTAAGATGACTGAAATAGCATACGAGATAAAACTATAACTTCTTCTTCTTTCGTTCCCTTGAAATACATTAACTATATCTGCAATGTTATCTCTAGTATAAACTTCACTGTCTTTTGTAATTCACTCAGCGACCCGTAAAGTTTGACTTGCACCGACGTTTCTCTTGGCCAAAAGTTTTGCCTTGATGTGTTGTATTTGGGACAGTCTTGGAGGACATGATCTGTTGTCTCAGGTGCCAATCAACATGTGCACATAGTTGAATCGCCGATTTTAAATTGTGTGTACATGTGGCTGCGAAGTTGACTGTGTCCTGTTCTAAAGCGTAGAATAATCACTTGCTCTGGTCTGTCCATAAAATGGTAATCTTCTTGTGCCGGTTTTGGTGGCTTTCTGATTGATTTGGTTATTTTCTCTTTTTTGTTGTTGAGAATTTATAACTGATTAGTGAAGACTGTCATCACAGCACTTCAGACAGATCCACAGGTGCTCCGATCTCCTCCTCAACAGCTCCACAGATGTAATACAATTGATCATACCCATCCTGTACTGCTTATGCTTAATCAAATGTCTTGTGACCTTAGTGAAATGTTCATGCCTGACAGTTCAAGGTTGTACCCCAGGTCCACCAACCTGGACAGGGATATAGAGTCAAGCTTATCACTGCAATCATCTCTGCCAAAAGTTCACATGTTCTAGACTGCACTGACAGAAAGAGTCTTATAATCTTTATTTCTTTCTTAAACATCTCCAGAGTTTTCCTCACATGTCATGAAGACACAGTCCAATTTCTATTTTCCTTTCTTGTCTTTTTTAAACCAGTGTTTCTCAGTTCCAGTGTTCTCTTAAGGATAAATCTGTGTCAGGTCCAGCAAATCGGCAGTGGATTTAAGAGTTCACAAAAATCTGCTCTAGAAACAATATATGAGATTAGGGTTGCCGATCATCTGATAGACTGCGACGCCTAGCGGCACAAGCAGATTTTGACAAAAGAAGAAGTTTCCCAGTTCAATGTTTCCCAAGCACCATTTCCTTTAACATGCATTTCTTCAAGTATTACGCCATTTTATAAGCAATTACAGTTGCCCGTCAGTCTTGCAGTCATGTGACTTAAACTCTTATCGCATGATTACTTCATTGACCAGAATTTCCTGGTCAACCAAATATAAAATGGGGTACAGGAAGTAAACTACTAAAATTCTGAACAAAACTTCTTCTTTAGTAATCTCTGGTCATGCACTTCATCCACTGTGGGCTATAAATTGGGAAGTCAGCTCGAGTTCTCTGGTTCTCCTAAAGCTTGGTTGCCAGGTCTACTGGGCAGAAGCTAAGCAGAGACCTGTTCATGATGAGAAACCCAGTCATACTTTCACCTGGCTGTTTATTACCCAATGTGGTGGTGTCATACTTGGAGAGGTATTTGCAAATGGCTATTGAGTTGCCTGTTTGTGTCGATTCATCCCGACCATAAATGGTTGACATACCACTTCTGAGGACAGTTTTTTTTTTTTTTTTCAGGTTTGCTCTCTAGACAGCTGCAGGTGCCTGCTGATGAGATTTGTCTTCCTGGACAGAGTGGACCACTGCAATCAAAAACATCGCCAGCATGGCGTGCCAACTGATGCCATGATCCACATCCATCACCATCCCACTCTGACATCGTACATCCCAATACTGACTACTCCAACCACAACAAAATGCAAAGCATCCTCCACTGGAAATGTGCACAAAATAGCAATCTATGATAAAGGAACTTAACAATCTGCATCTATGATAAAGAAACAGAACAATCTGAAATGAACAATCACAGCCACCAAAAACTAACAGCTGCTCTCTACTATCTTGAAAACAGACATCCCTGGACAAAACAGGCTACAGTGACTGCTGTAATTAATTACACTATACAACACACATTATTACAGAATTAACATGTGAATACGCACCATTTTTTCCAAAATTATCTTTGCTCCCTACTAAACCTAGCCTAAAATGGGTACCAGCTAAAGTCCTGGGAAGTAAAGGTGGTGGCGTGATGCTGAGCACATCACCCAGCAGGTTCCGAATGGCTTAAAAAATATAAATCTAGCACTATATGTCCACTTCGCCTCATGGTATGGATAAGGGTGCTTGACTTTGTACTCACCTCTGGTGTCACATCCCGGAGGGAGAAACCGGTTCCACCAGTAGTCAATATAAGGTCCAGCTTCAGGTTATCACTCCAATGAAGAAGTTTGGCCTGCAAACAGAATACAACAAAATGACAGAAACTATCTCCTTGCCCATTTACTTTGCCCGTTTTAAGTACCGGGTAACAGACCATAAGCTTGTCATTACTTCTTGTTTGTGTACACACTTTTGATTTGTTTGTATTAACTGTATTTTTTTTAAAGTATCCAGAAACCATGAGTTGTAAACCCTTTGACTCGATACTATGGGTATTGCAACCCTTTGGCCTTGGTTCCATAATAGGTATCGTAAATATGGGAGAAATGTGGCTTTTCTACCTACCCCCAGGCGTGAACCCGGACCACAAGGAGTTTGTCGCCAGGTGGCCGCCCAGAGTATGATGTAAACATTAAGAACTGTTTGTACTTCTTCCTTCACATATTCACCAGCTGTAAATTTCAGTCCAAAGTCCTGGCTGTTCACATACTTCTGGACTTTGGTCTTGTTCCACGACTTCAGTGTTGCATGCACATCAGTTTTTACAAATCTGAATTACCTGTGGACAGACTTTCAGTTCCTCGCCTCTCAGGCAGATCCACTATGACTTTGAAGAAAATGTTGATACTATCTAAGTAAGCCAGGCCCCCCGGTTGGCAACTTATTTCTAGGACAGCTGTGGAGAGGTGCAGATAGATCTTGACTAGTATGAGCTAGAGTCTTGGTGCACCATCAAGTGCGATACAGTACCTCTGAATCCTGTGTTGTTTGTTATGAGCCAGGGTTTTGGTGAACCATCAAGTGCGATACAGTACCTCTGCATCCTGAATTGTTTGTACCAATTACATTAAACACTATCAGCTGTCTACTCCTTAATTGATCTGAACATTTTGTGTTGTCTACTCCTTACCGGATCTAAACATGTTCAGTTGTCTGTACCCCTTATTTTTTTTTTTTATAACTTGCGTTGTTTATTTTTTATATGATCTTAACAACATGCATTACGTGAACATTATTTAATCTAAACATACTAAATTAACTGTACTTCTTAGATGATCTTAACACTTTAAGTAGTCTGTACAAATGCTATTTTATCTGCTCTGCTAACTGGTAGTGTAACTGCAGGAACATCTGTTTCCAACCTTCCAGTACATCACTTAACTTTTGTTTTTGTTTTTTCGTACATTACTGTCTAAAATGCTGGGAATGTAACTGTGTCTTAAACAGGATTAACCATTTATTATTCAGAAAGGTAAAAAACAATAAAACAAAACATAGATAGAAGATTAAATATACACAATACAAACCTTAATTTGGTCATATTCATCAGGTAGAATATCCTTGGTTACAACTGTAGCGCTGATACTGTGAATATATTGGAATGTAAATGATGCTAATTCTGAACAAATCACAATATTATGATTTATTTCAAACATTATGACATAAAGGGTACACATCACGAAACTGCCCTCATCTCGCCGAGCATGAGATTTTGTGTCAACTCCCATTCGCGCCGTGGCCAAGTCCACAGGCTGTACTATCTGTACAGGACGTGCCAGCTGCTTATAATGCAGAATACAGAATGCTTAAAAACCCGTGTGGGTTCCGGGGCCCTATTATCGGGAAAACAAGAATAGACCCACTTCCTACCCAAAAGCATGTTGTAAGAGTCGACTGATTGGGAGCTTCCTTCGAAGTCGGAGTGCATCTGCCTTAGAGGCAAGGAACCAACAGTCTGCACACAAATGTTTCAGAACTGTCAAACCGATGCACACGCAAAACCCAGGTTTTGGAACAGGACTGCAGTCCAGAAGTGGACGAACAACCAAAATTTTCCACTAGAGTTTATAGCTGGTGAACGCAAAGAAGAAGAAGAAGAATGCTTACAGCATTCAAAATAACCAAACATGACACCCCTAGAGCATAGAACAGCCTGTGGAAAATCTTGCGCCCGGTGAGACACAGGCAGTTTCATGATATGTACCACATAAAGTTAGTTGTATATCCTGTACAGGATGATGCAGGACCAACTCCAGCATCTTTTGGGCTTATGTGATTTCACTAGACAATTTTACATTCAGTAGTTTGCCATTGTTATCAATATTAATAAAGCAACCAGCACAATGTGGTCTGCTGCCAAATCGCCCGTAGCAGGAATCAAACATGGCCCCTTAGAATTACAAAGCCGGATCGCAAAAATGAAATTATATAAAATAAATGTATTAATCATAGCGAGTCTTCATCTTCTTCTGATCTGGTAGTTCCTGAAGGCGTCATTGTCGCGTGATGGATTTTTTCTGTCTGGTGCCAAAATAAAATCATAACCCGCACAGTTTGTGGCGACTACACTAGCCATGCAGCTCTAAATCCTAAGGGTCAAAACCCGTTGCCCTACACTGCGTGGTGAAAAGAGGCAGTCTTCTTCCTCTTTTGTCCTACTACTTATGCCGTAAAATATCCCAGAGAGGAGATAGATGTAGTTTCCTGTCTTTTTCTAGTTAACAGAGGCAGTAAGGACAGTTAAAGATAATTAATTTGTTTCCTCATTTGACCAAGATAATTTTATATTCTTATTTAAAGCTTACAGTACCAAACAACCCAACATATTTTCATGGTAATTCTAAAGATAAAGTTATACTTTTGCTGTCTTCTATCACATGAGAGATCCATGCACAATATTGACGCCACTGTATTCAACTGCCAGCTATCGCATTTGTTTCAAAAACGGTTTTGACAGCCAATTATTCATAAAGCAATGGCAAATTATTGAAAGTAAATCTGCCTAGAAAAACTACAACAGCCCAAAAATGCTGGGGTTGGTCATGCAAAATACTGTAAAGGATATACAACTAACTTTTTTTTTAAACCTGCATCATTAGTTTTAACTACTGTCTCATAATGTCTCCGTTGAACTCCTTCAGTAATTGTTGCTTCTTCATTTTCTTCTTTCATTCACTTGAAACAGATTAGTAATATCTGTAATGTTGTCTCTATTATTTCTCTAGTGTGAACTACACTGTCTGTTGTAATTCATTCAGCGACCCGTAAAGTTTGGCTTGCGCCGGTGTTTCTCTTTGCCAAAAGCTTGCCTTAATATGTTGTGTTTGGGACAGTCTTGGAGGAGGTGATCTGTTGTCTCAGGTGCTGATCCATATGTACACATGGCTAATTCGCCAAACTTAAATTCTGTGTACATGTGGCTGCGAAGTCGAGTGTGTCCTGCTCTAAGGTGCAGAATAACGACTTGCTCTGATCTATCACTTATATGGTAATTGTCTTTAGCCAGTTTTGGTGGCTTTCTGACTGATTTGATTATTCTCTTCTTCTGTTGATAAGAGACTTGTTACGTCAGGTTGTTCTTCAGTTGCCGGTTTATCAGCTCTTTCATTTTCGGGAACTCCACAGTGGGATGGTACCGTCTCCATGTGCGGATTACTAGCCCCACTATAAGATAAGGAACAGACCCACAACTCCCTAACATGCATGCTGTGAGGATTTTCTGAAATCAGACATTATGGGCCCGAAAGGCATAGATAGATATTGCAGCCTAGCTGTAAACCATAACACAGTGCACCAACCACCCTTCTAAGCGTAATTGCAGAAGAAGAAAAGAAATTACCATTTCAGAGATATCAATATACAAACATTCACAAGTAAATAATGAGAAATATTCATTGGGATAAAAGCAACAAATAATTTATAAACTCACAACTTTCCCGACTCCACCAACTGTTTGAGGCTCTCTCCGCTGCGATCTATGGCTGTTCCATTGAAGCATGAATCACTTACTGAAAATAAAATGTGGTGCTTCAAATGTGACGTTAATTACCTCAAATGGGTTTTTGCCTAGTTTTTTTTTTTTAAGTTTACAAATTACAATATATGCAAATGACTCTTTTCATGCTTCAAGGCACACAGAGTAGGTTCTTCTTCCACTTCTTCTTTTGTCGTCTCACACAGATACCAGGTTGTAGCCCAGTGTTGTGATTTTCTGTATTTGTCTTGTGCTTCTCGGGTGGCTTGGGTGATGGATTTATTCATCTTTCTGCAGGTTTCTGCTACATCATTTATCCATTTCTTTCTTGGTATTCCTCTCGCCATTCTTCCAGATGTTCTGCTGTAAAAAGACTCATATGCAGTTAGGTCTGGCTGCATTCTCGCTAGATGGCGGAACCATTTCATTCTTTGTCTGTCAATATAATCCAGACATGGTCTTATTCCGACATTCTCTAATGCTGGTATTCGTAAGACTGTCTCTTCTTGTGTTGTTAGTGACCTTGTGGAGACCACACATTTCACATAGTTATTTTTCTGCTCTAGTGCCCTTTCAATGTCCATGTTTGGCACTGATAACATAAAGTAGGGATGAATATGCTATTAATCATTTGCTGTTTTGCTGGAAGAGAGACATCTGGGTGTTTAAGCAGTGTGACTAACTGGCAGATGACAGCATTTGACTTCAGTACTCTGGTTTCTATCTCTCTATCAAGTCTGCCATGCTCTGTAATTATGCTTCCTAAATATCTGAATTCTTGTACTAGTTTGATTGTAGTACCGTTAGCATCAACGTTCATGATATTTTGTTTCCTGCCAATTCTAATTACCTCAGTTTTTGAGGTGTCTATTCTTTTCATCTTTGTACGTTGTGATTCAAAGGTTGTGATTTAGTCAGAAATTGTACTATGAATATTTAGATAATCTTACTTACACAGTATCATTAAAACAGTGGATTTATAATGTGTTTAGTATAATCATCGATCAGCCATGTCTATTTTATAGAGATAAATACCTGAATGGCTTGGTTACATGCTTCAGGCGAGACAAGAGCGTTTCATGATTCATGATTCTGGCCATCAGGAGAGATGGTGACCCATGACCACCTAAGTTTATCAACAGGGTCCATAATGATTCTGATGTCACATACGACTATAAGATCAATTTTTTTTTGTAAATTGTTAACATTGCACCATTATACGTTATGTGACATTATGTTATCACAATCAACGTCACTGCCCTTTGGGCACTCCTATGCATGCTCAGTCTTCTGATGCAGCAGCCACTCCAAGGTACTAATTGTTCTAATGAGAGGTTTTTTAATGTCTCCTATCTCGGCCTCGAAGGTGGCATAGACGTGCTTTACCATGCTTTACTCCCATGTCATGCCATCAAGTTATCATCAGAGAATCGTCATTATCCACTAGTCCAGTTAATAACGTGATGACGATATCTGTTCTGTGCATGCTTCTTCCCACATGCGTTGCTGCATTGCTTGCCAGTTGGTTGGCATCATCATAAATCTAGTTTTGTGACCGCCCATAAAATGTTGACAACGGTGTGAGCACTGACCGTTCACAAAGCAACGACAAACTACTGAACATAAACTGCCTAGTCAGACCACAGACAGACATCAAATGCTGGAATTAGTTATTAAGATCCTGTAAAGACTGGTAGTCGGCTCTGTGGCTAAGTCGATGCGAACGCTTCATAATGCCGGGATGTCGGGTTTGATCCCAGCTGCTGGCCATGCGCCTTGCATTGGTTTTGACGGTGGTATCAAAAAAGCTGACTATCCAGAAAGCAATGGCAAACTACTAGACGTAAATTTGCCTAGAAAAACAACACAACAGCCAGGGGCTGTTGGGGTTGGTTCTGCAACGTCGTGTAAAGGATACGCAACTAACCAAAAGATTGGTAACTAACTTAACCCTATGTTACTCTTACACAAAATCTACCTGATGCAGAAAGAATTAAAAGGCAGACAGTCTTTGTAAACCTAATCAGTAAACTGATAACCACAGATAACTTGCAATCACAATTATTTCCAGTAGTGTTCTAATTAAATCTCCTTACCCAACTATGATTACGGAGTATATCAAGGTAGCAATTAGTGTAGCCTGGGTGTTTTTTTCTTAGAGAAGAATGTACCAGTACTCAACACAATGTATCTTAAAAAGATGCACAACACAAAGTGTCTAATACAGAAGAGATAAAAAACTGATGCTTGAAAAAAAGGGTGCCAGTACTGCATTATGTACTATTAGAAAAAAGCCCTGAGTGTAGCCGAGAGCTGCGGTAGCATGGTTATATGCTCCCCTATCAGTATAAAGGTCTTGGGTGTGAATTTGTATCCAGAAAGAATTCTTTTTCAAAACTGACCTTGGCATCCAAGGTGACCCAGCCTAAAATGGGTACCAAGTAATGTTCTAGGAAGTAAAGGCAGCCAGCGTGATGCTGACCAGGTCACCCAGCAAATGTATATAAAAATGTCAGTCTAACATCATATGCCTGATTAGCCTCTGGCATAAAAAGGGTCTTTTACTAGGCTCTATAATAACTTTGATTTTGTTATGGTAGGGCAGACTAGGCCCTTAGCATTGGCTGGCAGCTGGTCTATGAGGAAAGCTCCAAAATCGGACAGAGCATCGCTCTTCTGCAGCTTGCTTTGTTCCAAACGTACTGGTGTTACCCTTCCTTTGGAGTAAACAAGGTGGGCAGAGAGAGAGAGATCATGATGATGCATGGGCAACATATGGTCTATACAATACGACTCAGGTGTTGTGCTATGGAGAGGTTGAACTTAATCCCTGGCCCTAATTGGTCTCGGAAACAAATTGAGAGGCAACAGTTATGGGTTATAAGTCCTTGTCAACTGGCATAGACAAAGGCGCTACGGGTTGCTTCTGATGGTGTGAGATATTTCCGAATGTCACTGATCAACTACCGCCCACCTCAAGCTGGGCAGCCCCCTAGTTAATAAGGCGGTGATCTGACATAGCCTGTGTGCTTCAATGGGTGCTTGGAGCTAGAACAAAATCCGAATAGCAGGCTGTAAAAATCAATGCACCAGGCAATTAAAAAAACAAAAAATAACTTCAAGCTTTGGCTTGCCTCACTGAACGTAGGGCCATGTATCCTGGATTTTCCACTGACGTGGAAAACAGTTAATTACGAAAAATGGCTATCAGTAATGCCAAACTCAATAATCTTCATATAGATATTGCTGAGCACCAGAAAACACGTCTATCAGAGGATGGATTTATTAGATACAATAATTATATATTCTTCTGGAAAGGCAGAGGCCAGGAAGAAATCAGCAAGTATGAAGTGGGATTTGCAGAAAAGAATTCAATGATGGGATCAGTTTACAGTCAAACTAGAGGAAATGACAGAATATTATCCCAACGACTGTCTACGTCAAGCAGTTTTATTACCCTTGTTAATGCATGTGCACCCACTTTAAAGTCAATGGAGGAGGCAAAGAATTCTTTTTATGACGAACTGCAGAATGTAGTGAAGGTAATTTGTTTAATTTGATGGCATCTACACATGTGGTGATTTTAATGCTCATGTGGAGTCAGACTCAAACTCATGGCCAGTTTGCCTTGGAAAATATACCACCATAAGGTGTCAGGGAAACATCCAAGATCTGGTCAGTGGCACCAGCTGCACCTTTTTCTCCCATGCTACAACTGTAGAAGACTTTTCTTAACACGGGTGGGTCTTGCTAGTCACACTCGCACTTGCCATGGGCTGTGAATCCCATGCCTCATCATAGCACAATATAACACATTTGGGCTCTCCTTTAAATAACGGTCGCTAGCTGGAAGGCGACGGCCGCTTAGTCGGAGTTCACTCCCTTGGCTGCTGTGCAAATACGGAGCGGACAAGTCATGAATCAAAAAACAAAGTGAGGTCGACATGCCTGCTAAAGCTAGACTACGCACTGCGACTCACATTAGCGACCGCATTCTTCCGACGCACGACTTAGTGACCGTAGATGTGAAACCTGCGGATCTGTATGTCGTAATGAGCGATAAGCTTCCGTCGTTTCCGTGATGTGTCACCCTAACCCTACCCCAAACCCTAACCCTACCCCTAACCCTACCCCACACCCTACCCTACCCCTAACCCAAACCCAAACCCTAACCCACACCCTACTCTACCCCTAACCCTACCCCAAATCATAACCCTAAGCCTAACCCTAGGATGACAAGTAACTATATCATTTGTTTCGTTCCCTCTTTACCACTCTGTATTTGCACTGCAGCCAAGGGAGTGAACTCCAACTAAGCGACCGTCGCCTTCCGGCTAGCGACCGTTATTTAAAGGAGAGCCCACTATTGTCTGAGAAGACCGAAAGGTGCCAATCAATTGTACTATTTTAATTTTATTTACTTAGGTGTGTATTGCTGCGCACATTTTAAAAAAAAAATCCCTTGGCAGTTATAAATTGAAAAGAGTAGCCTAACGGCACTGCCTGGGCAAAATTTGGAACTTAAAATCTACCCAAAGTATTTCAGGATCCTTGCTGGTGCTACTTAGCTCGTGCACTGCACTGAAAACTTCGGAATCCGACTTGAGTTAGAAGCAGAATGGAGCACTTATGGGTTACTTACTACCTGTGAGCTATGATGTTGATATGTTGTTCAAACCTAAACATGGGGAGTCTACAGCAATAATAGTTATTTTTAGGTGAAAACAGTTTTAATGAGGACAGCCTGTTTAAGATAAACCTTCCTTAGGTGGCGCCTCTTACGACGTAATTTTAGTGTGGCCAATTTTAGCTTCCCTTAAAGACTCCAGCAATGCACAAACCACTAAGCAACACCGACATCATTCATATAAATATAAGTGAGAAGAGTGAGTGCAGACGACAGTCAAGTCATTCTCATCAACGTAAAATGTCTTGTCTAAAATCGCACAATGCAGCGAGCAAGATGTGTTAGCAAATGAAATAATAATTATCATATTCACTCCCCGATGACGATTAAAAGTTTTTACCTGTGAGAATCCCGACTTGTATGTGTGCAGACTCCCTGTCGGCCATGTTCGCGGTGTTGCGAAGGTTCGTTTGCAAGCAGGTAAAGCGGATAGGGGATAGCTAGAATTAGGCAATAGGCGGTACAAATCTAAAACTGCGGGGACTATCACACACCTCTCTACCTCAGCTTGACTGGCATATTCGGATACCGGTAAAACGATATGTGTTTCTACGAATACTCACAGCATGTTATTGAATTATGAGTTGTATTTGTAATCCTCGCATGGACATTGACAATGAGGCGTGCGCACACAAAGAAGACATGAAGGGTTGTGGGGGTGGGGGAGGAGCCCTAAGCCTCTGAACCCTTTTAAAATTGTCAGTGACCCGTGGGTGTTCCGGGACCCTGTTGTAGGGAAAACCGAAAAGTATGTGGTAAGTGTCGACTAATTGGGAGCTTCTTTTAAAGTCGGGATGCATCTGCTTGAGAGGCAATGAACCAACAGTCTGCATACGAATAAGTCAGATATGTAAAACTGATGCGCACGAACACTCGGGTTTTGGAACATGGCTACAGTCCAGAAGTGGTCGAACAACTAGAACTTTTTGCCAGAGTTCACAGCCGGTGAAGGCGAAGAAAAAGAATATAATTTTCAGTCTTCTCCAGCCCTTCTCCCCCCCCCCCCCTTCCCATCCCCCAAAAATTGTGGGGAGGGGGCTCAAGGGGTCTGAGCCCAAATGCCCCGGCGCCTGTAACGCACACTGGTGTTTAGATTTCCCCATCAACAAATAAATTAGCATCCCTAGGCTTATAATACCAGTCGCTTGTCTGATGTTCCTCTGGTGTCTGGCTGTGTAGATCTTTACTTCCAGTTTTTGCATTCTTATGAGCGATATGGGCGTACTGCTCTCGGAATCCTCCTATCATCCTCCGAGGTAAATAAATACCATTCGTCCTCAATTTTACCGGACTGTACCAGAATCTGATCTTTTATACCAAGGATTATTATCCTTGTAATAATGTTTATGCCCCAAACCTTCTTTATACACTATATAGTTGGACAGGGCCGTTTAAACTCATCAGCACATTGGGGCATCCAATGTTGACTCTGCCACCAGCACGATTTTCTCTGAACTTCCTCTAGAGGCCTACAGACATGACCAAAACCTCAAGAACATTCTAGTCAAGAGTCGCTTATGTCCTGCGCCAGAATCTCACTTCAGCACGGTCTCTTGCCACAGACCTGTATGCGTGACTTGTCCATATGTGGTCCAGGGGATCAGTTTGGATTTCCGAATGCCACCTTCCACATACGTGAAGCATTCTATTGCACGAACCGCAACGTCATTTACGCCATCAGCCATCAACTGCAAGAGATGTGGCATGAAATACATCGGTGAAACAGGTCTATGACTGGCTCACAGGTTCAGGCATCTTCTGTATGTGCAGAACGATACCCTGAAACCAGTACCGTTGCACTTTAATTCACAGGATCACCAAGGTGTCCGCGACATGGAGATGACAGCATGTCTCTTGAAAATCGCTTTACTTACACTTTGGGGACTTTAACACACAGGCGACTAAGCTGTCATCACAGTTTCATTTAAAAAAAACTCTCGTTACGGCCCTTGGTATTTCACGGGTATTTATTCTCCGATTCAGCGTGTTCTTTTCATTGCACTGGCAAGACACCCAGGTCGCTGCATCTGGGTACGTGAGATACGATAAGTGATTATGTGTATTCATGCAGCGTTGTTTGATTTCTGTGTGTGCTGAAGAAGGTTCTATAGCCACAACGTTTACGTTTTGTATGTGTCTGTTATATTGTAAAGCTCGCTGATATACTTTACGTTCGTTCTTTTTTTTTTTTTTTTTTATCTTTCCTTGGGCAGTTTTCAAGGGTTTAATCCATATGCCAGATTGTAATATTGATTTTCTGATTACGTTACTGTTATAGTATAAGTTATACGGAGGCTGGATCCATATTACATTATGTCTTTACTGCGTTATATCGGTATAGAATAGGGGTGGGGGAAAGGGTGACTGCAATCCTCAGGATTTAATGAAGTGAATTAACTCAATGGCTACGAACTGTGCAGGTTAAGTATTTTTTTTTTTTTTGGGGGGGGGGGGGGAAGGGTCTCTGACAGACAAAAACAAATTTGCTGTCCTGTTGGTCTCCCGCGTGAGAGCCAAGAGTTAATTCGTGGCAATTTCATTATATGCTTCTGTTTTACTTCTGCCAGTGTGATTTACCAATAAAGTACTTTTTTTTTGTCTGACATTTGCATGTTTTCAAGAACAAGGCGATCTATATGGGTGGATTCTTGATTGGAATCATCTCATTGAATTGTTCTTTTTTAACCATGTCTTGGTATCGTTTCAGGAAATGTAATCGAGTACTCAACTATTGAGTATCGTTCGAAAACAGCTAAACTGGTCGGGCGAAGCATATTTGTTCCAACTTTACGATCTGTTAGCAATGTGCAAAGTCATCCGTGACATCAATAATTCCACAGTTAACGCGTGTCAGTGTATGTTTTTGTCGGAGTATCAAATTGAGTTTATACCAAAACACAACTCAGCGCTTGAGTAATTTTAACAGGGGGCCTCCTTTTGGTAGGTTTTTATTCTTTCCGCTACCTTGATATACATAATTTATATTCGATTTGGCTATTCCATATAAAAATCATTTAAAAAACAAATTCAAAGTGATGCATTTGAAATGGGATAGATTCAACAAAGGCGAATAAATAAGAGACATTGTAAAATCGCTTGCATCAACAGTTATAAGACAACCAAAGCATCGAAGAAAAGTCAACAGAGAATCATTAAATAGACACTGAGATAGGAAATAAATGGAATGATGAAAGAAATACGCCCGCGAGAAAGCTTAAGACAAATGTTGTTTAGAGAGGCCAGGCTAGGTTGGTTTCCGTCGATGATATGGAAAGGACTAAGGAATAGCGGGAAGACTGCGAGCCCTAAGTGACGTATAACGTATAAGCGTCAATTGTTGGCGTTCGGATCGGTTCTTCAGGTGGTGACCATGGTACGTCGTCTTCTGGCAAGTTAAGGTGGAAGCAGTCCAGATCCTCCAGCTGTTAGTTGCTTGTAGCTTCTTGCTCAGTCGGGCGTTTTCTTTGTTTGCTTTCTGCAACTTTGGCAAGGGCTTTCTAAATCGTTGTGACTTCGGTCGCGAGCGGTTGCTGGCTCCCTCGCAGATCTGTGAGACTGATCTCCTTTTTCTTTGCTTGGGTAGTCTGTGTCTGGATAACAGCGAGCACAGCAATGATGTCTTCCTTGAATTTTGCCATGTCTGTTTCCATCCGATTCTGGGTTTCGAGCGTCGCCTGTATGATGCTTCTCAGACGTAATTTCATCCCTTTCTTCATCTCGTTGGGATCTGGAGGCTGCTTTCTCGTCCCTGAGAGCCTGGATCTTACTTTTGAGGCGAGCTATCTCCTTGTCCAATTTGGTGGTGATTGCTTTCGTTACCCCTTTGGGTGTCTCATGTCTCCTGCGGGCCTCGTGATATGGGATGTTCCCCCGGATGGCCGTGGCTGTCATGTCTTGGCACTGCTGGAGATGGGGGCATCCTAGGTACCTGGCACTGTGCTGGTCGAAGCAGTTTGCGCACTTTCTGCTAAGGTTTGGTGAGCTGAAGTCTTTGTCCAGCTTTGCCAGGGGGCAGTCATTGAAGGCGTGTGGCTCCGAACAATACTTGCTCATTTCGTGCTCGCTCTCACAAGTGGAGCGAGAGTGCCAGACTTTTTGGCAACAGGAGCACTGGAGCACCAATGGCACCTACTGTTCTGGTCTCTGCATTCTCTGGTTTAGATAGACTTGGTCCAGGATATCTTCACCCTCTGATGTTATCACTGCGACTGGTTTCGAATAGATTTTTGAGCCGAGTCTCTCCGCTTTGTTCATTTTGATATTCGGGTTGTCTTTCCTGAGTTGTTCCAGTATTTCTACGTTGCTCATGATGCTTTGTATTGTATGGTATCACCCATCGTCTGACATTCTGAAATATTGTGGCAGTCACGGTCATCTCATCGGATAGTCTGAGTTCTTTCTTGCTGTCATCCAGCATTCCTGATGAATGGTTGGTTCTATTGAGAGTAGCTATCACTCCCTCTCGAGTTCCCCTGAATCTCTCGATCGCACTTTTGCCCAGCAGGATTTCCAGCATGTTAATCAACGTCAACGTTGCGGGTGTGGTAACTGCTACTTGGCCCAAGCCGGTCTGTCAGAGAAATATGGAGGCAGGATATTCGCGGTTGACGGTCTTCTGCCTCTCTGGTGACGTTACTAGTGTCGTTCGTGCTGGTTCGGGTGGCGCTGGAACGTCACTTAGGCTCTCAACAGTCAGCAGGTCGTCATCCTTCTTTGATTTTGCGGCAGCTGCTTCCATCTCTTTGGAGACTGAGGCAGATCGGGTGGAGCGGCTAGTATGTTTCCTCTTCTGACCGGCACTTTCCGCTAGGTCTGCTTCCTCGAGACATGGTGGTGGCGAAGAACAAAACTCCTTTTGCTATTAGGCCTCTCACCTCGCTGTTATGCTTCAGGTGACTACGTGGTGAGTCGCAGTAATAGAATATCCCAAACTCAAAGGGCCTGAAATCCTTAGAAGGACAGTCGGGTTATTGAGCTGCGATACACACACGGCTGACTATTGCGACGAGTGAGTGTTGGCGGCGGCGTTCGATGTGCGTTGCTTTGACCTTCCTATTGATCTTATTCGTGTTTCCAGTTCACCAGCATCCGAGATGCTTCGGAATGCGACCGACCACCCTGCGAGGGACATTTCCCAACCAATGCAGAAATCGTTATATCAGTAGAGAGCACACTGCTGGCATTCCCGATTTTCTGTGTACACAATCGTCGGGGGGCAAAGTCTCGCAATGATATGCCAAGAATGCGTCTCATATAGCGCTAGTGGAGTTATTCAGTTGTTAATTATCAGTAACTCGTGGCCGTAGTAGACACTAACAATTGGTGGGTTTGTAATGTTCATTCCGTTTACTTGCTTATGTTGAGGCTTATGGGTACTCTAAATTATGTGCATCTATTTAGCAAAGCTACTCACAAGAATCTTGCTGATCATTTTCTGTATGCGCAGTAATGGCTGAATCATCCAAATAGAAAATTCATGGCATCATGTCTGTACCATAGTCTTTACACGAAGTCTGGGAAAACGGAATACTGTTTGTTATCTGACCTACTACAGAGATATTTACCTTTTGTGCTTGTCTCAAAGCTCGCTGAAGCATTGCGGTGTGTATGGGATGGGGGAAAGGGATAGGGGAGACGAATGTCAACAAAATGGGATACAGAAAGCAACTGTTCTTTACTTGACTGCGAATCTGCAAGGATGGAGACCACAAACTCCCATATATGATGGTTCTTTTCAGATTTTCATGGAAGGATTTAACGAGGTTTAGTAGTGTGAGTACACCCGCATTTATACATTGGACGACGTTATCTCTGCTAAAATTTGAAAGCCCTAGTGACACCCATGAAGGCAATAAACAGTGATGTATGTTACTCCCTGTAATTTTCTTGTAGCTTCCTGATGGAGATTATATCCACCGTTGATCTCTGGGCTCTAAACCCATACATTGCAACTATGACTCCAGGCATAATTTTTTTTTGCTATAATCTGCAGTCACATCAGTGTGATGCGGGCAAATACTTTGCCGAACGTAAATTACAGTCGCTTCGGTTTCCCTTGTTATTATAGTGCTAAAATGTTAGCATCTCTCCTATTCTATGGCACCAGTTTTTCTTGCCAAAGTAATTTTCTTTTGCCCATTTTCTACTTTTTGCCGCAGATTATTAGTTTCTGAGCTAGGGCATGCTCGGTCGCTCTGGCATTTCATGTTAACAGTGACTGCTTCAATCCAAGTTCTTCTTTGTCATCCCCTACATCTTGGTGTTTATATTTTCATGTTGTACGCTCTCGTTGCTGGCATCACTGGATTCATTCTCCTTAAATGGCCAAACCATTTCTTTGTTTTTGCTTATTCGACAAGGCCTTCAAGCAAGTTACCAATGATGAAAGGCATCTACTGCATAGCAATCTGAGAGATTTGAGAGGAGACCGGTTAAAAACAGGAAAGTCATGGATGGAACTAGCTGAAGATACGATCGAGATAGCGGCCTCAGTCGAGCAAATACATAGGAAGGCCGGAATGGGTCAAAATGAACACACAGAACAGCAGTTTCCATCAGGTCATTTTTACATTAGGAAGAGAATGTAGAGAGTGGTGAAACAGTATGAAATAATTAGAGGTACATCAACTGACAGATGAAAATGGTGGGCTAGATTATGCAGTAGTGTACACCAATGGTTCTGCTCATCGGGGTGTAAGATCTGGCTGGGAGCTTTCAGTTAGAATCAAGGGGAAAAATTGAGCTTTTTAGTCTACAACTTCAAGCATGAGGATGGAAGTGGAGGCAATCACTGCAGCTCTGATTTGGATAGCAGAAAACAAAGTTACCTGAGGAATTATTGTGTCCGATTCTCAGTCGGTGCCGGGAAAGGTTCAAAATGGACTAATATGGCAAGAGTGGATATCACGTATCAGTGCTAATACTGCAGGGAACCATTTGGATATACTGTCCAGGACATGCAGCAGTGCAAGGGAATGAAAGAATGGATTATCTGGATACAAAAGCGATGGCTATGGGAACATTCGTACTGGACAAGGGGATATTCTGAAGACTTTATATGAACAAATGTTGACAGAAGACACGAGATTAGAAGAAATAAAATGTGCAAGGATGAGTGAACGAGGAATCAGGAGTGGATCCAGGAAGGAAGGCCATGTGAGAGGAAGAGAATGAATAATCAGTGTGCTTAGTTAGCATCTACATCTTAAGACAAGTATCAATGGGTATGCCCAGTGTACCATGATGTTAAATCTTCAATCAGTAATCACATGGCATTGATAAACATCAACAACAGACTGATCCAGAACACACAGTACTGAGATTTGTGGAGAGAATGAATGACACTCTTTTGTTTTATAAATTCAATGTGCAGAAACAAGGATACCTAGATTTCTCATAATTCAGGCTGACGCTTTCCTTGTGAATTTCTATTGCATCTAACAAGCTTCTTTTCTCTCTTGTGATTCAGACAATCGCAAACACTAAACTACTTCAAGTCACAAACCAAGAAACTTTAGACAATATGATAACCAAGAGAAGATGGAAATGGCTTGGCCACCTTATGAGAATGAATCCTGAAATACCTGCCAAAACAACTCTCACATGGACACCAGAGGGAAAGAGAAAACAGGGGCGCCCAAAAACAACATGGAGAAGAACGATGGAAAGTGACCTGAGTGCGGCATCTTTGACATGGAAAACTGCACTGAACATTGCACAGGACAGGAAAGCATGGAAAGTCCTCTCTGAAGCCTTATGTGCCACTAGGCACAACGAGAACTGATGATGATGATCACCCACGCCAGTCGGCAAGGCACCTGATGATGATGATATTCCAGTATACACCTCATATGGCTTGCAGTCCATTCCTCAACTAATGTTCTATCCTGCTGATATTATAAATGGAATCCAGAACAGATACCAAAGAAAAATGCAAATCGACAAAACTTCTCATGACTTGAAATACATCATCATCATGTGCCCTGCCAACTGGCGTAGGCGCTCATGTGTTTCCACAGATCATGACCCTTGGAACAGCTCACTTGATGATATCCCTCTTTGCCATCCTTTCAGCCCACCCAGCATCATTTTATTTTTAATTCTACAATAGACTAAAAGAATCGCACACACACACAAACAAGTTCAATACAAAAGTGATCATTTAATACAAACAATACCATGAAATACAAAACCTGTATGAACTGATGATACATTTCATATGAACACAGATGTAATATCTTACAAGACAAGGTTAACAGACTTCTACAGGCAAACATAACCTTTCTGATCATCTAATGATGGAATTCAATAAAACTAGGTAGACATCGTATAAAACGTAAACTTTACAAATAAAATAACCCCAACAATAGGGGTGACAAACTTTACAAAAACAGTCATGGTGAATAAATGTTTAAAACAAGTTACGTGGATAAGCAAGTAAGTGGAGATGATTGTGTCAGCACCTAGCTGCACTTCTAGCACTGGGGCATTATAAAACACGGGGAAAGCCAATGCTAGATTACTACACTGCAGTCTGTGACCAGACAGCAAATATACTATGATTTATCACCAAGGCAAGGATAACATCCTTCTTCTCTAGCCCTGTTCTGCCTTTCAGTGTCAGGTGAGAGCCTTGTTATGTGCTAGGAGGATGCGTGTATTTACAGCCTTGGCTACTGTAACTATGCACAGTTTGCATGGCTGACTGCACGGTACTGCTTCCATTATATCTAAGTGACAGGGCTCTCTAGGTGCACTGTTTGGTGGCAGTCTTGACTTAACTTCTCAATCTGTTGTCTCTTGATGTGGTTTAGTAACTAATCCCCAACTTCCTTCCTGGTATCGTTGTATCTGATCCTGCCTCTGCTAGTTACATCTAGGTTTCGCAGGTTTCATTAACGCTTGGGCGTGAACCCGGACCACAAGAAGTTCATCGCCAGGTCACCACATAGTCTGGTTTAGCCAACTATGCTAGAGAGCAGGGCTAACATTTGGGATAAGTAAGATTCTTGCTGACAATTTATCCTGTCCCAACACTTCTCACTGCAACCCTGACAGTGCCCTAAAAATTGGCAAAATAATGAGTTTCTAGCATGTTAACTGCAGAATGATATAAGACTAGAAAAATCTGGTTTATCTTACCACCTCAAATCTGTTATAGTTTAAAAATGATGACCTTTAAAAGATTACTTTTGCCACGAACTAGATCATTACTGGACAACTTCTTATGTTTCTTGGTGTAATTTGCTAGAAATCTGTGCATGCCTCAAGAGAAATATATGAACAATGTAAATTCTGGTCATTGGCTGAAAAATCCATTTAAAAAAATGTTTTTCCTCTTAAATAAACCGTCGATGGCAGAAATCCAACCCAAGCACACTAGGATACAAAAGCTCACTAATCTCTTAGTAACGCAGCCGCAGGATGTGCACATTCAGACAAACTTATATGCTCAACTTTTTTTTTTTTATAGTTAAGGCCACTTTACATGCCATCTGGCTAGACACATTTTTATAGGAGGTGCCGCTTAAGTGCAGTTGATAGGAGACTCGCTTTCAAATTCAGCTGCCCACGGCAGGTGTTTGAAACCTGGGGTTCACCTAGCCCTTAGGTAATGGGTACCAGAGTTAACACTCTGTGGTAAATGAAGGAACGTCGCTGTAGCTACAAAGTTGTGTGCATAAGGCGACACAGCTTCTTATCAGCTGTCCGTATTGGTGGCAGAGCACTTATGGTTTATAACCGTGTGCAACGATGCTGGTTCACATCTCCCAACTTTACCTTTACATTTTTATAGATAAATCGGCACTCGTTGGGTGATGCGGTCAACATCACACAGGTTGTTCACTATTAAGTGATAAACACTATCACTGAGTGTATCAAACTACTAATATTAATTTACTAATACAGAGATACAAAAAGATATAATGATTGATGGGCATTTACTAATGAATTTAGCAACAATTTAAATATACTGCTTTAAAAAAACCCATAGGGCCACTTTCATGGCAGACTTCAGACATTATGACCCGAGTCGTTCTAGCATACTGAGGGTTACATTATAACAATCATGCAGAGTGTGTTTGACAGAGTGGACAACTCTTAATCTCCTACCAACTTCTCACAGCCTTGCACTGTCCTGCGGCTATGCTATGCTCTCCGTCTATCAACACCGTTCAGGCTTCTCTGATGAGCGATGGCTAAAACTAAATGTTACAAACAAATCTATAGCCCCTTCCTTCCGGAAAGTGGGTAATATGTATTCATTATATTCATGACTAGCAGGCGAAAAATTTAAGCAATGTTATCAACAGGCTTTGCCGCAGGAAGCATTTATAAATATGCATTATTTCCCTTTCCACCACGCACATCTAACTGACCTTGGAGGCACACACTTGTAACAAAGATCTGATTTTTTGTCAGATTAGCAATGTTCAAGAATGCAGCAAAAATGCAGTTAAAGTTTTGTAGTTAAGTTTTTAAAGTTAAAAAGTTCGGCTGGAATGACCTATGCCCATTTGGGTTCTTGGGCCTATTGTAGGTAAAACCCATAATAGAACCACCTTCATCCACATCCTAAGAGTTGACTAATGGGAAGCTTCCTTCAAAATCTGAGTGCATCTGCACAAGTGGCAAGGAACAACAACTGCACCAAATAAGCTAGTAAAACATAGGGGCAAAACTCAGGCCCTGGTACAAAGCCAAAGTCAATGGACGAACACAGCAAGCAGCACTTTCCTTCAGAGCTCTAACAGTGACAAAAAGTTGCACTAGAAAATTAAAAGAGAGATGAGAACAGTGAGTGTTACAAACAACAAATTAGTGTAACATTTCTGGCTGTGGAGAAAAAGAATTGGTGAACATTCATAAATGTTTGTGTGTTGTGTATGGAAGTTGTCCAGTTAGCACTAGTCATTGGTTGAGAGTTAAAGCTTCAGAAAGTGAGGAGATGAACCAGAGGATGTTATTCAGTGAATTCACCTTAGTGAATGTAACCGTGTAGAATGCCAATAAAACAACGCAAAATCTTTGTAATGAGACAGCTAAGAGAACATTATAAAACACCATACAGCAACAACATGCAAATACGTTCGGTCTAAGCAAGACAGCATAAAAACAGTTTTTTTAAAGCTTAAAAAGGTTTTGGCGGCAACTAACATCCTAGACTACCCCCCCCCCCCCCCCCCTCCACACAAGGTATCAACATCATAAAAATGAGGGCTGATTCCTACAATTTTCAAAGAAGCCATCAAAACATGATTCTCTGAAACAAAATTTTTTTTGTCAAGAATGAGTATTTTTAAAAGTAAAAATGATATGCAAAACATAACCCTATGAATGGGTTCTCATATATGTTAAAATGCTAATGTCTAAACAAGAAAAAAAAAAACGATTAAAAAAAAATAGTTTTTGTATGAATTATACTAAGTTTGTAATTTCTAAAACAAATTCATTGCTGGTAAAGAAAAAAATAAAAACAAATACACAACTTAATCACAAAACTTCTGTCCAGAAAAAAAAATCCAGAACAGGTTGGCAGTAGAGGCTGCAGGTTTCTGTACAAAAATTTCAACTTCTTTGTTTCTCACTTTGATCTTCACTAGCATTTCTTCTATGAGGAGGCCAGCAGTCTTGTCCTGTTTAATATAAATAACATATTACTTATTAATGTTAGACTATTATAGTTGTGTGCACTGTTATTTTGCTGAATGTCTGTAAATATTTAAAGGATTCAGACAAGCTGAATCACTGGTGGTGGTGCATCAGAAACAGGGCTCACATTGGTCCAACACCTGCCTCTACTTCTCTACAGCCACCCTAAAGAAAGAGGTTCTCAACCAGAAACTTAACCAGCGCAGATAGGATTATTTTCTTTAAGCTGGAATGCAGTTACCAGAGAGGCGAAGAACCAACAGACTGCACACAGGTAACTCAGACGTTTTTTATGGATATGCACGCAGCACCCAATCCAAATTTTGGAGAGGAATGGATGGAAAACCAGGATTTTACGCTGTGCGGAAGAAGTATATATTGTAATACCATAATGTAGTTACTTCAGGATCATTAAAATGTTTGTGTTTCTTCTTGTTGTGGGCCAAAGAAGGCTTTGTGGCTGCAACATGCATTGTTTATTTTAGTGTTTTTGGGGGTGACAAATGTACATAAAATAGGCTTAGCATATGCTGCAGCTAAATATGAAAAGTTTCCATAATATGCACACAAACACAAGATTCCACCCACCTGTCTACCCACAATACAAGACATCAACAACCTCTACACAGTACACAGTAAAGAATGCCACTAACGCCCATACACATAATCTCATGATCTCACAAACTCCAACCCAAGCAGACAATCACAGGATACCACTAACTCCCACCTAACCATACCATCACAGGATATCACTAACCACACCATCACAGGATACCACTAACGCCCACCTAACCACACCATCACAGGATACCACTAACGCCCACCTAACCACACCATCACAGGATACCACCAACCCTTACACACGCAGCTTACCTAAAAGAAGATTGCATCTTGAGCAAATGAAGACTGGCTATCTCCAGGTTTCCCTCCTAGGCCACCTAGTCCGGGCCGCCCTGCACCACTCTGGCGGTAGTAGTCGCTCCCTGCGCCACCAGCTGCGCCTCCTAAGCTACCATTAGATCGGTCACCACCCCGATAAAAGTCCCCACCTCCATTGCCATAAGCCCCAGAATTGACAGCTCTGCCGGCAGCAGCGCCTTGCAACTCAGCACGACCAGCAGACATTGGTTTCCTGAAACAGACAAAGAAACTTACTGAAACAGACAATGAAACTTAAAACTGCCCACATTTCGAAAAATTGGATGTGTTTAAAGAGCTGTAACTGATAGCAGTAAAGGTTCCTTTTCCACACCTTTAGGCGTATTGGGAATATATGGCGACCTATATTTTTTTATAAACCAATCGCAATCGGCACATGGTGGGTAATGTGGTCAGATTTCCACCGGCTGCCTTTACTTCCCAGGACTGCACCTGGTACCCACTCAAGGCTAAGTTGACCAGGGAGTCAAGGTCATTTTTGAAAAACAAATTCAGGCTCCGTCAACTGATAGCAGTAAGCTGTCAAATTATTCAGAAAAGTGACAAAGTCATTTTGATCATGTCAATCCATCATCTCCTATTCTCAGCACTGCTCTGCAAAATGCAAGGAAGTGGTTTTGAATGACAAAAGTCTATAAACGGTAAACTTATGCTTTGGGAAGTACTCTCCGTTCTCATAACAGTTAATGGTCACATTGCCCACTCTCTCTATTTAACACTGTATAACAGCATTTCACCTTTAAAAAAAAAAAAAAAAATTACCCGATGTGTCCACCAATGCTGTTATGCATGGTTACACCAGTATGTATTGTATTTACACAATGCAAAAGTTTGATCAGTTCTGCTGGTGTAGTATTTTAATTTTCATGCCACAGCCAAATTTAGTTGTTTTTTTGCATTGTCAAGTTTTCCACAACCCTGAAACTCCAAGAGACTGTTTAGTATAAATAAGTAGTCAAAGATTCTCACTAGCTGACAGGTAGAGCGAGCAAGCCAGCCAAAGAAAAAAAAAGAGAGACAGAGCGAGAAGGGTATATTATTCTTGTATAAGTTGCGCAATAAGCTACAGACTGTTTTGTATTCTGAAAGTTCAACATATAATAATACCTGTCATAATATTCTGGAGGTGGCCTTGAGGGCAACGGGTCTCTCTCTCTGAAGTAAGGATCAGCAGGTAAACCCCGAGCACGTTCATCTAGGTAGGGCCTTGGTGGGGCAAGCCTATCTCGTGGATCGGGTGGGTAACGTTCAGCCAGCCGATCCCTTGAAATCAACGGAGGAAGGCGCTCACGTGAGCCTCCAGCTCTATCTCCCAGTGGCCCCAAGCGAGAATAGTAAGCCTCTCTTTCCATGTAGTAGCGATAATATGGATCATATCGGTCATGTGCTGCTGGAGGCAATGGTGGGTAAGGATAGCGCTCATAGTCACCACGTCCAGGTGGTCCATAAGGACGAGGTCTGTTGCCTGCACCAGCAAAGCTGCAATGAAAATGACTATGTCAATACAAAGGTCAGTTGTCATTTCATTCATTATTCTATTTAGTACGAATTTCTATTTCAAACAAAGAGGTTTTCCTACAAAGAATCAAAATCTGTTTTGCGTATGTGTGTGTTTGTTGTGCACACCTGGATGTTTGACAATTATACTCCAGTATTTAAGTTTTCCAACATTAAAAATTCTTCACATTTCACAATTACAGCAGTACCTCGATATATGTACTTAATCAATGGACGTATACCAAACTAATTCTCCTATAAGAAATAAAGGGAAAATTATTAATCTATTTTCGTGGGGAGGAAATCAATTATTAATACTGACATATTAAACACTGATAGGGTTGTATAAATCATTTATTTACTGCCTTATATTAAAATATATAAAATAAAGCAACTATTTTACCTTTCTAAGAGAAGTACCTACTAGGATTGTGCTGAGAAGGGAGGAGGAGATATTGTTTGCAACAAAACTGCAGGAATCCGACACTGTAGTGGTTTTTTTTTTTGGAGGGTGGGTGGAAGGGGTGTCTTTTTCCCCTATTAGAACTTAGTTGAGGCTCACCAGGTCTGACTTTTACAAAAAATGTGCCCCAAAAAATTCTGATTCAACCTTCTAATCAGGATGATTCAGAAATGTGACACTGTCTGGTTATTCAAGATGATGCTATTGCGGTTTGTCTGGGCTGGTACAAAGTTAATGACATATATCCATGGCTTAGTCTAGAGAGAGGTAAACAAGGATAGAGCACGGTGTTGTGACCAACTTTGTCTCATACAGGTTCTAGCGAGTGTATACCAAGCTAAACGTACCCCAAAGTGAACATATACAGAGGTACCAATGGATAAATTTCTTACTATTTCAATCTTTCTCTAAATATTGTGATAACTAAACAGATATCTCACCTCTTTTTCATACAACTTTGATAAAATCAACAAATTAGCTTAGCGTGAAATTGGCTTAAAATTACCACAAACACATTTACTATAGTTAAAAGAAATGCTGGCAACATTCAAAGACAACCCACATTGAGTGAATTTGTAAGTGAAGGTCAACGACAAGGACTGAATGTTTTACAAGCAGAATACGATCAATAGTATCTTTAACAACTTATCTATTATATTATAGCAAAACAGATACATTGTGCTCGCAGTTAACAAGTGTCAATAAGGAAGATTAGTGGGGGGAAAGCATCGAGCAAACTCAATTATCTAAAATAAATTACAGTAATTTATTGACACTGAATACGGCCGAAAGACTGCTTGATAATACTGATCTGGATTGGTGTATAACATCGGTGGATGTCAATCGCAGAGGGCATCGGCACGGCACAATCAGGATTCATCGGTCAGGTGGACTAACAACGGTTTAGAAACTTGCGCAAATAAAACGTTTCGCTAACCCTCTCTTGTCGAATTTTCCGCCGCCACCTCCACCTTTCTTTCCGCCACCGGTTGACAGCTGCAAAATTAAGAAAACAACAACATAGAATTGTGTTTATAAAAACACGAAGGGGAAAAAAAACGCCTTTTGCAATGAAACCTGTCTTAAAAGCACACGAACATAACAGAAATAGGAAAATTTACGTCATCTACGGGAACATCAAAGAGATAAATCCACTTTTCAGACTGAACCAAACAGACCAGGTTTCATTGGCGAAAAACGTAAAGTATATCGAATCGATCCATGCATTAATTAACATGTCTAGACATCCAATTTAAATATTCAAGGGCGGTCTAAAGCATTGTTGCTATGTAGAACATCTGGGGTACGGTTGCACATTACTTTGATGGTCTTATGGTCATCTGTAACTGGGTATATTGGAAAAACCTCCACGGGTACGACGAGTTATACGATTGTGGCTTGCACTGCTGTGTTCATTACTTTTCTCCACTTGGCAGAAGCATTGCTTGTTGCAAGTTTGAAATAACAATGACTTATCTCACTCTGCTACACATGCATCTGGCAAAACTTAATATTCCTCAACAGTACAGTGCTTCTGTTCATAACAGAACTTTATTCATAACTAATGTTTATGCTATGAGCGCGGTATAGCCTCAATCTTTGTCAATACCTTTTAAAATAAAGTTCTGCTATTTACTCCTGCAGCTCTGAATTTTTTTTAATTTTAAATAAATATTTTACCAACTATGTAGCAACTGGATGCAGGCAAAAGTGTTCAGAAAACGCTTGGGTTGCTATGTACCCCGCAGTCACAATTACCACTGTGCTAAGCAAATTCCCAGGAGCCTTTTCCCTGTGCTGAATACTCTTCTATTCTCTAAACGCAAAAGATGCATCGGCAGTGTGGGCTAAAACACCTAAAACATTAACCTTGGGATTAAGAAAATAACTGGTGTAGGAGGATCCTAGTAATCCACCCCTGGCCGTGACTCATAAGTTACAATTTGGACTGATGGCAATCCTCACATTTCAAAACTGATCGTAAAATCTATCACGGCTCTCATATGAAATCATTATTAAATGTTGTCACCTTTTTATTACTTTAAAAAAAATTAATACTTGGGTGATCCATTGCCGAAAGTGCTAAGAACTGAAACTAAAAATTTACACTTAAAAATATTTGAAAAGGGGAAGAAAGTCATGGAGGGGTTGAATGCATGACCTTTCAATTATGAGGCGGTTGTGAGACTGATTACACCAGAATTTTGATAAGATGATAGCTAAAAGTATGACCATTATTCTATGATGTAATAGACATGCATTTTCTGGTGTAAAGTACAGAAAAAAAAAATTAATTTTAATCATCATTACAGTATGTGACCATATCCTCTTGTTGATCACTGGGGAATCCATTTCAATTCCAATGTTGATGTGATGGCTGGGTTGGGTGGTCCTGCTTACAGCTAGAAGTATGCCCGTCCTCCTGCGCGCAATGAAGATAACTCAGCTCATAACTCACATTTCAAAGTGATCATTATTACCACACCTTGAAGAAAATCCATTAATTCAGTTAGCTAGTATTCTTGCCATTTGCATTTTAACACAAACATAGACCAATGCAAAACCAGAAATATATGCCACGGCAAATTGTTCACAGTTGCCCGACTATGCTTCTACGGTGAATAAAGCAACAGGATCACGCAGAACTCATCTAAACGCATGTGATAAGAGTTTTTAATCGTATGTGAAATGGGTCTATTGGGTAATGCGTACTGCCATATCACCCCAAGAAGTACGTCTTTAGCAGTCTGTAAGAAAAGCGGAAATTGTGTTTTTACGTTTACAGCAGTTTAGGAATAGAAAACGGAAGACGCAGAAATACATCCTTAACAGTTTATGGGGCAAACGTATAATTATGTCCATAGCAGCAAAATGGTTAAGGAAACTGATGAAATACAATCCAGCAAATGTTTTCAGGTTTTTCTTTCACAATTCTGAATAGTGCAAAAGAATTATGACAGTAAATTAATGAATTCACACTGGATTTTTACAAACAGATCATCATGGTCTAGAGAAAATGGCGCAGCAAGGAGTGACTAGGTGATCTGGCCAACGCTCAACACTCAGGGAAGGGACAAGACGGATTGTCAGACCCCTGTGAGTGTAGTCATGTGGCGGAGCAGACCACACATGGGTGTACCGTGTTCAGGGTACACCCAAGAGTTGACACAAAGGTCAGTGACGCGACTGGCCAAGTATGTGCTGCGTGCGATGGCGAAACTAGCGTTCAGTAGAGACCACTTGAAGACCACACACAAAAAAAGAGTTCGCAACATGATTGTTCCATGACTTACTGAGCAGGTCAACCGGTCAAAAGGCACGAGGTGTGAGAACACGGGGATTCGAGGAGCAGTGTTAGGACCGAATAGACATGTTAGCGAGACAGAGATAGAACGTTTGAGTTAGGATATTCCTTTAGTGACTGCATAGATGATTTACAGTGTTAGGTTATAATAGGAAAGTCTTTTTGTGCTGTGTATTTAAATGGTATAATGTATTGTGTTGTTTCACAATAAGTAAGTAGTGTCCATTTATTTCTGATTAGTTTGAATCAGTTAGATGTATGTTTTGTGAGCTAATGTCTAACCTTGTCACGCTAACCCTGCGCTCAACAGAAGCTCTGACATCTTGGTGAGCTCAGGTGACAAGGTACAAGAAAGTCCACCCGCAGATGTGTGGCTTGTGCACCTGGGATTGCCTGTGGTAACAGACTGGAGAGCAAGTGATTGTAAAGCTTGTTCAGACAGTGTTCCAGTTGGCTATACAGCGGGAAGTAAACTGTCCGTTGTAATATCTGTACTTACAATAAAGATTGTCTGTGTGTTCTGTATGCGTTTGGGTTCAGTCTGTGTGAGGCATAGATTGTCTGTCAGAGGCCCACTCACGAGCCACGGACCTTTAAGGTCATCCAGAGGTCTGTGACACGGATATACAATCAGACTGCTACTGCTAACATCGGAAGTGGAACCCTGTGTCTGCCGATGAAAAGGTGGATGTAGCGCTTATGGGAATGTATCGAGTTTTATCGGCTCAATTAACAACATCAAGGTTTATACAACGGATCAACATCATGGCACAAGGGTAGTAACTCATAAGTGCCCTGTTCTACTTTTGATTCAAGCCTGAGTCTGAAGAATCTCAGCGCAGCACATGAACTCCGTAGAACTAGCCAAGAAGACTGAAATACTTTGGGAAGATTTTAAACGAAATTTTTGCCCGGGCAGCGCCGTTATGCTATTATTTTTTATTTCCAACTGCCAATAATACACACCGGGTGTAATTACTAGAAGTCCACGTGGACAAATTCTAGCCTTCGCCGGGGCCTCCAGCTCTCTAGGTGGACGCCACGCCCCGAGACCACTTAAAACCCATCCCCCCCAATGACATTAAATTGTGGGAAAGAGTTGAGGAAAAAACATGACAATACCTCTACACGGATGTTGTTTCCATCAATGCTATAGCCATCCAGCTGAGCAATCGCCTTGTTAGCTTCATTCTTATCCATCATATGCTGCAATCAGAAAAGTCAAGAATGGTAAATGGCAACACGCTGGCAGAAGAAGAAAACAAAATGCTTGCAAAACAAGTATTCTTAATACGTGTTTCCCATGTGGGTTCATGAGTCCTGTTCTGCTGAAAGAAATAAACAGAAAAGACCAAATTTCTCCAAACAAGAATCTCGTAAAAAGTAAACATGGCTAAGTCGGAGTGCATCTGTCTGAGGTAAGGAACCAACAGTCTGCATACAATAGGCCAGATTTGCGGACATGCATATAACATTCAAAGTTTCAGAATAAGATCAGAAATGGACAAACAACCAGAACTTTAAAAATAATAATAAAGAGGAACCAGTGTGCTGCAATAAACTGAAACTTCTTCTTCTGCCTTTCTATCCCCCAATGGAGCATAGGCCCTCAACCAACTCACGCCAAGTCGTTCTATCCTTCGCCATTGCATGGAGCTCTCCCCATGTCCTCCCCATCTTTTTAACTTCATTCTCCAGCTCGCTTCTTCATGTGTTTTTTGGCCTTCCTTTTATTCCTATGCCCCTGTGGGTTCCAATGCAAAGACATTCTAGTTATGTGGTTCTCCTGTTTTCTCAGTGTGTGTCCTATCCAACGCCAGCGTCTTTTCCTCACCTTTTGGTCCACTGGAGCCTGTTTAGTTCTCACTCAAACTGAAACTACTTAAAAAAAAAAAAAGGAATATAGTGAGGAGTATTTTACACTACATAATTTCTCCACTTTCACTCCCTCCCTGACACACACAAAATGCACACAGAAACACAAATGAATAAATAACTACTTACGACAAATCCAAAGTTTTTGAGAACATCACATTCCACCACTTGGCCATATTTTTCAAACAAAGGACGAATCTGTTCGGCAGTGGTCTTGGAGTTAAGGTTGCCCAAGAAAATTTTCACGGTCATTGTGGTGGTCCTAATCTACAGCCCACAAATAAAACATAATTAAGTTACACAAAACTGTTATGATTATCTGTGCAACAGTTGTTAGCAAATAATGAAAGTGTGTGTTTGAGCCTGCAAAGGTGGAGGAAGAGAACAATGTTAGAACCCAATAGTGTTTATTTAACTAATATTGTGAGGACTGTTATACATGATATGGGAAGGAAGGTCTGACTTGGGACAGACAGCGCTGCTCTTAACCTGCATATTCTGCAGCTTTGTTTAAAATTTACTGGTGTTACATTTTCCCCAATCCATGCCACGCTTAGCGGTGTGGAAGATACTCTCGGCAGTGGTTGTATGATATAGTTCTCTGAAGTCCGCAATTCGTCGGTGGCGGTATAGTCCCCGGAAGTCTGCAATTGACATGTGACTGAGGCACTGTTAGGGTATATTTTCGGCCTTTATAATTTGGGACCGTTATTCGGAAGATAGCCGTATAATTATTCAACCATCATCATTCCGTGTACAAGATACTGTTCCTACTATGTCTATAGAAACCTGACCATGACTGCAGTAGGACAAAGCAAATAAGATTATTAAGTAGACGCATGTGGATATATATACGTACAGAAATAACTAGTTTTAATGGAAATAAAAACAGTAAAATATACATGGGTGTAGTGAAGGTATGAAATGAGATAAAGCAAGTCGGCGATTTCGGCCACATTGTTATTTAGCGACTACGGACACGCCCCCGGCACGTGACCTCCGAAAAATGATGACGTCACTGATCTAGCAAAATGTGCTTACGGAAAACTTCGGTGGGATTCGGGGTGCCCTAAATTCGTTTGAAAAGCACGCTAAATCACTGGGTTTCCCTAGCTATAAATAGCTTGAACGTAAGACTTGACGTTCAGTTGCGAGCACATGGTAAGCTGAATCTGTGGTTGTCCGTATGTTTTCGTTGTTCCGTTGTGAATATATACGTAAGTTCACTACATCAGTTAAAGACTTTCAAGCCTCATAAATTTATTAGGAATAATTAGATTCAGCATCCATTTATCTATTAGTGTGTAAATTTTCAGCAATATTACTAATCGGACTAATTCACAGTACATTTTTTAGAAGTGCATCCATCACTTGAAAGTTCATTTCTAGTCGCACGCCAGTCTCCATTTTGAAACTCGCGAAAATAAACATTCATAGTCAACTGGACTTTAACCTCGTTAACGTGCATATTTATTTAATTTTTATTATTTTATGTCACATTCTGACAATACTATTTGAAGCCTGCATATAATTTCAGCATATTTAATGGCAATTTGCGATTATTTATTGATGTGCGGCATTTTTTCATAGGGACACCAAGTAGCTATCAAGACTAGTATTTTCCGATAATTTTGTTGAAAAATGTCATCTAGTTATATGTTTTACAATATGGTTATATGCTGAGTTTCTGAATTAGTTTAGTTATGTTTAAATTCTCTATCCATTTTTACAGATCTCAGACAAATGTTAACTCTTTCAATGATCGGACTGATTAGATATAGAGATTTTAATTAGACCTGTCTCAAAGGAACGAAGGGGTGGTCGGTTTGCGAAAAGTATGTTGCCATAGCAACACTTCATAAACTTCATTCGCGTTGTTTCATTATAACTGTTAAGTACCCGGGGGACCCTTCTGTTTTCAGTTATCAGTTTCACATATTTAAAAGTAGGTAGGGTTTTATATTGCCAGTATATTATTATTTTCAAATGAGTCTTGAGTATTTTTAATTTATTAAATTCTTAAAATTATTTATTTAAAAAAAATATTTTATTATTAATCACCAGCTGTTCTGTTTCATCATATATGTAATGGGAAGATCTCAGTCTCAAGTATATTATCATAATCAATAATGATAATCATAATAAAACAAAAGAAGCAGGAAAATATTTTCACAGATTTCGCCAGTCAGTCTATGAGTGCTCAATGCATAATGTCAGTGTTGCAAATATTTCACGTATGTTATCGTCTATTTCAGGAATTGTCTTTAACAAAATTCCTTTAAATGTCCCCTTTGTATCTACAGTAGCACAGATGGTGTATGAACTTGGGGTACTTGCCAACATTCAGGTTGGCCAGATGCTGCACGAGTGCGATGCTGCTACACTGGGATGGGATTCAACAACCAAACAAGGATCCCATAATAATGAAGTTCATGTGACTCTTATAACATAACTTCGTAAACAGTCTTTAACTTTAAATATTAGGGTTATTTCAGGGTCTACAACAGAACAGCTGTACCGGCACGTCTTCGAGGCTCTATCTGATGTTTCTGAGATGTACTGTGATGCTTTTAAGATTCCAGTAGCTGCTTTCAAGGAGGCAGTGAAAGGTAAAATAAACAGCACCATGACGGACAGAGCTGCTGTCAACCATTGTGTGAGCCAAAAACTTCAGGGGGACATAGGAGATTTGGCCGACCTGAAGTGTATGGTACACTCATTGGATGGCCTTGCCAGAACTTCCCGTGATGTGTTGTACAAGCTTGAAAGGGGTCACATTACAGAGCAAGACAATAAGAGAACAGCCTTGGGATGTTGTGCTGCAATGCTGATTCACCAGATATCCAAATTGCGTCACAAGGATGGGTCTGGTGATCCAGGTGCATTCATTGCTTTTTTGCGAAACAAAAGTATAAATCCCAGCATCTTCAAGCGCTATGTCATTTATTTGCACAGAGATTTATTGACAGTTTGTCGAGCACAAACGGCCAAAATTACTTTGTGTTAAAATACATGAAAACTTGACAGACGAAAGAGTCCTGCTTCACTTGCAGGTGCTGGAATTATTGTGACAGGGCCATGGATGCAGCTGTTATATACAGACAACAGTGAAATTGGTCATTTAGAAGCAGTAAGTCAGGTGAAGGATTGTCTCGAAGGCTTGAAAATAGTTGAAGCCAGAATACCTTATAGAAATGAAACGTAATGCTTTTGGTAGGGATTTGTGTAAGACAGCGTTGAACCAACCTCAGTTTGCATGTGAAAATTTTAACTTAGTATCCAAAAATTTAGCGGAGGCTTTTATTCGAACACTTAATAGGCAGTTTAAACCTTATTTAGATGGGCCCTTATCGAATCCGTCTCCTGAATTGATTAAAAAGACATCATCTGCAGAATTACGTAACATAGGGGCTGAGATAAATCTTGCAAGGGTGGATTCAGTGATGCAAAAAGCTCCCAATGCCACCATGGGGTTCATTGACACAAAGGTGAAGGCTGCCCAAAACAAAACATTGCAGTGGCTGCAGACATTTGATGACGACTTCCAAAAGTACCTGATAGACTTTGCAGTTCGTCGTGGAGCTAAGGTGAGGCAGCAGCAGTCTGAGGTACAGAAGAAATGTCAGCAGGAAAAATTAGAGAAGTTGGACAAGGGACTTAGGGATAAATGTGAGAGAGATCTGACAGCAGAATTTAAAAAATCAAGGTCCATGTTTGCAATACTTGAGATAGATTTGTTTAAAAGTGTAGCTGAGGAGTCAAAAGATATGTTAAGGAATTTTTTTAGTGACACTAATGCTCTGTCAGGTGTGTTACTGTCGCACATCTGGAATGATGGAGAAAAGGACTGTGTATACTTCGAGATGATAAGAAATGTGGACACAAAGAAAAATCCTCTCAACACGGAAATCGAACTTTGTTCTTGGAAGGAGCACGAGGAACAAGCAGCAGATACCTCCTTCACCTTGACAATGAAACAGTTTCTAGCAGACTTCACCACTGGAGATTTGACATTTTGTTAAACTGAATGTCATATATAAAACAAAGCAATAGAAATAAATTAAGCATTTGTATGTTAGAGTAATAAAAAAGTCATGTAACACTCTCTTTTATCTTGCATTGTTTAACAATTTAATAAAGCACATTGTCTAGTGTTATTTCAGAACAGCGTCAGTGATGATACAGGCTTCTAAGGGTAGAAGTAAGGCTATCCCCCGAATAACGGGCACAAAAGATGGCGACCAATGCCGGCCAAAAACAGGGCCTCAGTCATGTGTCAGTTTCGCGCTTCCGTCGACTTAATTTAGGGTTTTCCGATTACAGCCACCACTAAGAGTCCCTACGTCCCTCATGCATGAGCGGCGTGGGAAAATCTTGCGGTGGTGGTAGTCGCAGGAAAACCGCAAATTAAGTCGTCGGAAGCGCTCAACTGACACGTGACTGAGGCGCTTTTTTGGATGTTTTTGTGCCCATTATTCTGAGGATAGCCAGAAGTAAACTTCCAGACATGGACGGTGAAAACAAATAAGTAGTTATAATTTCTTTATCTTATTTTTATGGTTTGTTAGTAAAAAATATATGTAATTTTTTCTTTATAGCAATTACTTACCTTATTAACCTCAATCAATGCACATACAAACATTTGTGGCTAATGCTTTTTTCTGATGTATTGTTGCGCAATTAATGAAATTGTTGTTTTAAAATGTTATATTGAATTGTTTGTGTGTGTGTATATATATATATATGTTATTTAAAGTTACTTTTTTTCTTTTTCAGGCTTGCATGATTACAGAACTGTCAGCTTTTTAAACATGGACGAGTGAAAAAGGTTAAGCCGTACAAACATTTGTGGCTA